>VZSG01000058.1:1165831-1225861 GCA_013398315.1 Nothoprocta pentlandii
AAAAAAAAAAACAGAAAAAAAATCTTGGCTTTAGGACAGCTATCTCTAAGCAGTGTTCCACTCTGCTTGGTTTCCATACTGTCTACAGAGCAACTGTTTCCCCCATAGTCATTTATATAATTATAACCTTGCTTCTCCTTTCACCTTCAGAGTGGGAGGTATTGTAATTCTTGCTAATTTCAGCCAGATCTCCCACTGTTTCATGAGGAACACTTTATGTAACACAAGGGTTTCTGGGTGGCTAATGTTTTAAAAGCTGTGTCTAAATTTTTCATGGATGCTAGGATATTCTCCTTCCTTAGCTGAAATTAAACCCAAAGATATTATAGTGCTTACAGTTAAGAAACTCAGCTGTCTCCGGCAGCATATGTGACAGGGCCTAGGCTCTGTGGGAGTTTTACTGATGACTTTGATTAAATTGAAGTTAGCCCGATGTCAGTGCTCAAACCAGTGAATTATTAAGCAGATTGCAGTTCCAATGAAGATAGTGGGACCTGAGAGAGACATTCACAGTGTGTGCAGTGGCACCAAGCAGTTTTGCATGGAGATACCCAGGAAGTACAGATGAATCAGTACAATGCCCTGATATTTCTGGGATAGCACTCAGCTAAGCTGCACCAGGTGTCCAGATTATCTTAGGTATTTCTATATATTGTGTCATACAAACTTACCCTCGGGTTCAAGCAGGACATGTTCAGCAAAGTCAGGTTGTATGTACATATGTTTTCATTGTAGGCAGCTTACAGGTGCTTTTTCTCTTGCTTTATCCCCAGGAAAAACAAGCAAACAAACAAAAAACAAACAAACAAAAATGAGGCTCATAGTTCTCCAGTTTTACTTCTGTGTTCCACTGAGACTCTAGTTTCTTGCCTAGTTCTTTCCTCTTCCAGCAAAGCTTTAAATCTGCATTTTGTCTAAGCTGCTTTGGCTGCATTTTATCAGCATTTGAATGGAGATGACATCCAGGAAATCCTTTTCTTTGCTGCCAGTTTGCCAAGAGCTGAAACCAGCTTTCTGGTATGATATCAATAAAACCTGTAAATGGAGGAAAGGTACCTAAAATGACAGCTTTATGCTTTGCGGAAAAAAAAAAAAAAAAAAAAAAAAGATATGAAGTAGGCAGAAAACAGTGAAAGGTACTATGAATCACTGCAGGGGTTTCAAACAACATTCCTTAATGACAGAGTTCTCACTGACAAATTCTATTTGTTTCTGCCTCTAGAGTTGTCTGTGCTAATGACAAGCAACTGCACTTGGAACTTATTTGCATAAAGTATTGTACAGTGCATACTGTGTGTAAGTGGATGAGAGGAAGAAAGCGAGGCCACCCTGAGACTGTATCCCCATGGCAACTACATTTAATGAATTGCTAGGAACCAGAACAATATTGAACAAAAAGTCCCTTCCAGTACAGTTAGTGCAGCGCCAGTGTGGATGCCATCATGTGGTACTAGCATGGTCGGCAGGGAGGAAAGACTTGAGGATCAGAATCCCATTGTGGATGCAATTCATTTCATTAAATGCAGACATCTACCTCTGAGATAATCAACTTTAGCGCCATTTACCAGTGGGAAGAAATATGACTCTTCACATGGTCAAATGAATTTCCTCTTAAGGGTAATTATGAGAGGAGCCTTTGGTGATTGGTTTAGATGTAAAAAAAATCACTCTAAAGGTATCTAAAGTAAGGTGAGATAAATACTGAGGTAGCCCTTATTGTATGTTCTCCACTGTATTTCTGACCCCATCCTATCTTGAGCAGTTGTTGTTGCAATTGATGGAAGTTGGAAAAAAACTGTTCAAAAATCCATAGACAGAAAACTATCTTGAGCAAGAAAGGGCACAAAAATGTGTTTCTTTTCGTTTTAGTGGATCCATCTTTTCTGCATCTGCCAAGCACAGTATGTGTGATCTTCCTCACACTGCTATAAAGCTAAGTTAGAAAAGTTATACCACTGTAAAACAAATGCAGCTGAAGGTCCATATAATGAGAATGTCTATTTTTTGATTAATTGGCCTGTCGCTGATTCACAACCAGCTACGAATTGAGATGTATTTATTTAATGGCTTAATCATTTTTATCATCAATTTTGCTTTACATAGAAAATCCATTCAACATCCACATAGCACTTCAAACTCCAGAGTAACTGATTGCAAGATTTTCTTTAGACACTTGTCAAGTCAAATTCCCCAAGGTGTTTGCACAAGTGGCTCTGCTCAGGCAAGTGAGACTGCTGAAAATACAAGAAGCAGAACTAGGCTTGGTATGTAGTTATATAAAGGCAACTGGGTTGCTTAATGGATCGATCGCCTAAACTGCAGAACATAGAGCTGGCACCTTGCCATGTCTATACTTCACATTAGGATGAAATCCAAGCATGCTGCTTTGGTCCCCATGGCACCCTGGTGTCCATAGGAAAAGAAGAGAGTGGAGAGGGAAGAAGCTCTGAAGCTCTCTGACCAGTGTCCCAGGCTGGAGGGTGTGGGCAGAAAGATGCATTCTCTTACAGTTTTCATGGAGTTATAGGAATTATGCCTTTTGTCTCTCTGCTCATGGTCATATGGTAATAATTGAGTTGTTTCCACTTGATTCCTGTACATGCACAAGCTGTTAAATCTCAAGGTTGTGCTTTTTTTTTTTTTTTTTTCTCAGATAGACCTGTATTTCTAGCACACGCACAAAAAAAAAAAAAAAAATCACCTCAGGCACAGCGTCTGAGAGAAGGCAGCAAGTTTTTCCATGAACCATGCGTGTCAGCTTCTACCATTGACTTGTCCTTCCGGGTCTGAGGAAGGCTTGGGAGTGGACAAGGGGAGAAACTGAAGAAAAGCTTGTGCTGCTTGTAGGTTGCATGATTAAATGAAGCAGCTCGGTATTCAGGGCCCTTGGCCTGCCAGCTTCCTTATGCACTAAATTAATAAGAAATAGTTTTGATTTTTTTTTTAATGAGTAATTTAAGTCCGTAAATTGCCAGACAGCAACTGGTTCATAATCAGTAGGATTTTTCAGTTGTACTAAATCTCTATCAGTACAAATCAAAACACATAAACATAAACATAACACAAAGATTGCCCAACCTGGAACTCATCCAGCACCTGGAATTGGGGTTCTGGGGTGCTGTTTTTCCATATTTTTCTTCTTCTTCCAGTCCATCCAGTGCTCCATCTTGTAAGAGAGCCTCTAAGCACCTATATCAAGAGAGGGGGAAATGAAACTAGCATTAACTCTTTATGTTTAGAGGATTAAATAGTCTGTTCCACTACAACTAGTCAGGAAGCTATCATGCTGAAATACTGTTTATGAACTCTAAAGAAACTTATTTCAGCTGCATAATGGTTAATTTACAGCCAGAGCTTAAAAGGGCAGAAAAAGATAGCAGCACAATTGGGTTCAGTGCATGATGGGGAAAAATAAATATCTCACAGAAAGGGATATCTGAAATTCAGATCACATTGAGATGCAAAGAAAGCTGTGAAAAGCAGTAGGAGGGTGATTGTATTCCAATTAGATTTCTTCTGCTCATATAAAACAGTCTTGGACTGAAAGTTAATCATATGATTTATGGATCTTGGGAGGAGTAAAACCCTATGAGCTCCTGAACAGTGAGAGGCAAATGAGACAGAGAAGAGGAAAAATAGTTTTTCTGAGACTGTGCTTGTCGGGAAAAACAAAGACAATAAAGCCTCCTCTTGGTTTAAAAATTTACCTTAGTGCTAGTCTCTTAAAGTCATGTTCTTGTTACAAAAACAATTCAGCTTTTTCAGCCCAAATTGTCAAAAGCACTAATAGTTCCGCGTGTCCTAATCTTTTCAGCATCTAATAGAAAATCTTGTTGCAAGGTTTCCTTGAGAGACCTTCCAGAGGTACGTTGTGGTGGTAGGTTAGTTCATCTATGCAACCCCATTTATTAAGGAGTCTGACATCTGATCTGGGGTTGGGCCACAAATAAAAGTGTGTCTGTTCCTTAGCTGAATGCTCTTAAAAGCATTCCATGCCGGTTGTATGAATATTGCTGCCAACGCAAGGGGAACATGCAGATTCATGTCACAGCCCTGCTCAGTGCCAGGGTTTTAGAGCACTGTCTGATCAGGAGGAGGATTGCTTGGCACCAGCTGGGACCTCCTTATACACTGTTGTTGTTCCTTCAATTAATCTATCTGTAGCTTGCTCTCAGAAATGTAATACCAGGGACACCTGTGAAAAGACCAACAGTATAGAAACAATATTTCATTGCACCATTCTTGTGTTTCAGCCACAAGACCAGGGCTGCTGGGATTGATGGCAGCAGAACTGAGTTCAAGCAAGGCGAAGATGATATGGATGGAAAGAAAATAGTACTTTCAATATTGTCAGCTATGCTTCCTTGAGCTGAAGACCTACAACCATGATGGGTAGTGGGTAGCACAGTTAGGCTTCTTGTGTAGAAGTATAGGTAGCACTCTCTACCGAGATCTACCAAGATATCTGAAAGACCTTTTTTTTTTTTTTTTTTTTTGTCTAATCTGAGCCCAGACTCCTCTCTCCAATCTACTGCAATCCTGGAGGACTCAACCTGTATTTTTAATGATCTGAGTTACACATCAAGATGAATGTCTGAACTGAAGCCCCAGCACAACAGATCATACCTTGAAGTTTGCAAATCTGTATCTCGGTGTCAGTTAATAATACATTCCACACCTTTAGCTAGACTTCTTCCTGCAGGAAGCTGTTTGGAAAATTCAGATAGTGTTGAATGCTGTAGCATCTCTCTTTACAGATAAAGGTAATTCCTAATATTTTTCCCCTAGTTTCTGTGTTAGCTTGCAGAGAGTGCTGAGATAAAGTTAAAATATTGCTCCTGATTTCCAAGACAATTCCTGGTCTGCATGTCAAGTATCTAAAAGCTTGTCTAAAGAGTTGGAAGAAAGCTTGTTGACCATCTTCCACCTTAACCTTCAGACCCAATGCAGCTTCCCACCTTTCAGTGGGAAAGGGCCTGGACACTCTTTCCCAGTCAGGGACACACTCAGCTATAAGTGTTCACATTTTCTTTTTCGCTCTGTGCTTGTGCAACAGAAAGCAGAACTTAGTACTTAGATTGTTTCTATGTTCTTAATATGAAATATTCATAGTCAAAAAGTGTCTTTAGCGACCATCTGTTCCTCATGCTGCTCCATGCATGCCCTCATCCCTGACCTGAAATAACCATCCTTTCTTCAAGGAAAGAAGGTTTAAATATTCAAGCTGGCTAAGTCTTGGATAAACTGTTAATTGCTATCACAGTCTCCCACACAAAAGTGGTTTGTTCCTCCCTTAGACTTGCAGCATTTGAAATATTTACTATAGTCAATGAGGGCATGTCTCACCTCACAGGAGATAAAATCTACTTCTTGCAAAAAATTTCATGTGTTCAGGCTTGCGTTTCTGAAGAACATGAAAACTTCCACCATTTGAAATGCAAAAAGCAACTTACCCACGAAAACACTGTTAGCATGTTAGACAAATATTGTTGTATTTCTCATAACTGTGACTACATTTCCAATGTGGTCACAGAGGGGAGAGTTTAGAAATCGTGAGGGTGGGAAAGCTTCAGTCACTCCTGTTTTGAATTCCTAAGGTTACTTAGTCATCCGTTTTCTCAGATGACTGAGAACAGAAGATTTGAATCGTTGGCCCATGCACAGGCATCTGGTACTGTTTGAGATGCCCTAAGGTAGTTTCGCTGCCTGGCACTCAGCTGCCACTGCAGAAGCGCACAAGTCCTTGGTTGTATGGCCAACCTTGTGAAGATGCTTCAAAAACCCAAACTGAATTGAACCTTGAAGGTCCTCTCTCCCCAAACTGCACCGCCTCATCTCCAGCTCATCAAATGGAGCAACGGGCACAAAAGCTCAAGTGTTGGTGCAATTCACGAGCTTCCTGCTTCCAAAGTAATTGCACACCCCACCACCTAGACCCAGCAATCTGCTGAACAAGCTCCTAGTGTAGACCAATAACCGAAAGGAAACGGAGAGGTCAGCGCAGGTCATTATTTTCACATACCTTTGAATAATGAGGGCATCACATGTCAGCCAAAGGAGAACAAAATGTCACATTCTCTGGCTAAAGGTCATCATTGGTCATAGGTCATGGAAGGGAGGCCAGGAAATAACCTACGAGGTCAGGATGAGTGCACAAAGAAAGGGCAACAAATGTCAATGAAAGCATGCAGCTGTTCCAAGATGAAACAACTGAGGCACCCTTTTGTGCTGACACAGGCTTAAAAAATGTCTTTGCTGACATTTTTTTTTTAGCTGGCACTTTTATAGGACATTGACATTAATGTACCCAACCCTGAATTAGCCTTTTCTAAAAGCAACAGTTTGGAAGTTAAGTGCAGCATTTTCCAAAGAATCATAAGCATGACATTTTTATTTGGAGTGATTGATGTTACAGTGTACTTCTAGCACCAAATTCAAGTTTCATTCTCAATCATCATATCTGTGTAGTATGATAGCAATCAGAAACAAATAGAAGTGGCAGTCTGCATTGCACTAAGGTCTTTGGGAAATTTTTTTCACCTTTAGTGACAGATGTGTCACTCCATATAGAACATGTAGCACTGCATGTATCCGGGGGGGTTTTGTTTGTTTTGTTTTGTTTTAATTCATGAATTCCCAATCATAAATTCCCAAAAGGTTGATTTTATGGTTGCCCCTGCAGTGATGACAGTCTCTTGCAGGGCAGTCATCTATTGGTACTGAAAGAAAATGGGAATATGTACAAATACGTCCAAACTGAGAGACACCTGCAATTTCTGATGAGAGGGCTGCATAGCTGGCTCATCTGCCCTTTGCATTCCCTCTTGAATAGCAGCACAATCCCATTTTCTTATTTCATTGGGAGTATATACCTGGCAGTTTTACTTCATGAAATAGCACAACGATGCCAGGACAACACATGCAAAGAAAGTGTTACAACAAACAAACAAACAAATAAACAAATAAACAGGTTTGCACTGATAGGCATTATCTGCAAGCCACTGATAGGCTAGCATGATGCCTAGCGATAGGCATTGTGGTTGAGCAACTCTGCAGTATCAGAAATACCAAAAAATGTTTCAATCTCATGGTTAAATGCCACTTTGAATACCACTCATGGAAGTATTTTATGTATAAGTTGTGCTACAGGAAACAAGGAGTGTAATCCAGAGACAGGAAAAAGATAAACTGGAATACATCATTCTTGCCTCACATTTTAAACTCTTTCAGTTGGTCATCAGATCACGTGAAAGTGTAAAAAGGAAACTCTTCATGCATTAGGTCTGCTTTCTGAAAAAACAATACTTACATAAGGCAGTGAAATATATGGGATATATGTTGTTCTGAGTTGGTAGTAACTTCAGATTTATTCCATTGCTGAATTGGCAGTTTTTGCAAAGCTGATACCTGAACAGACAGTTTCATAATTTACTTTAATTTTAAGAAATCAGTTAACAAACCAACAAACTCACACACAAACCTGAGAGTTCTTTTACTCATTTTCTTTTTACTCATTTTCTTTTTACTGATCATTGGCTGCATATTTTTAATCTGAGACCCACCCCCTGTTTTTTTAATACCTTTCCCCAAAACTTTTTGTTGTTTGCTTGTTTCTTTTTTAAGGCAGGCTTTAATGTTACAAAAGATGCAAACATATGTTCAGATTTGCCCACTAGTGATAATCCAGGCGAAGTCATAGATCTAATTTGCAGTGCAATCTCCAAAATCCTGAGGTCAATGGTTTTTCCATTGTCTGAAACAGGGCAGCATTTTTCTCTTTAAAGGACAGTAGAAGCGGAGTACTTAAGCACTAACAGCTATGTAAATCTTTTTAACACGGGGCACAGACTGCATAATCATTTCATCAGATTTGGCTTATTTACACAGTATATTTTTTATAATTATGTTTTCTATCTATTCACTCTTCCTTATTTTGGGTGTCCAATTGGCCACCTAAGAACTACGTCTTTCTTCTTGCTGCCAGGTAGCATGTCTGTATTATAAGCAGAGAAAACACTTCTCAGGCACGTTTGGATGAACTGTGTTTTCAAGAGTATTTGGTTTTAGAATACCCTTTCTCCAGCTTTTCTTCAAACAAAAGCCACTCTGATTAACATTAGTGGAAAAGTGGCTGAAAAATATTTCAATTTGGCTGAATTAGAGTTTCAGAGTTTGCAAAACACCCCCACAAAACTTTTAGCCATGGCCCTTTCCATCTATGTGCAAATCTTTTGTCAGTAAGCACAAAGGTTTGAGGGATTTTTGCACATTATGCCCATACTTCTGAGTATGCATAAATTAATGTCGAAGAAAGATCTCCTTTTCCATCATTGTTCTGTTTCTTTCCTACTCAATTTAAACAGATCAGTGAAAGAGTAAGCAAAATGAATGGGCCTAAATGTTTCAGAAAGTTAATAGTCTATGCATGACAGAGTTTATATTTTTTATTATTCAAGATTGAAAAAAAATGACAATTTTGGTTAGAAATGCTTTAGAAAAATACTGTAGAAATCCCAGTCGATTCCTGTTTTGGAGAAGAGGCCTTGCCAAGCCTAATTCTGATTCAGCAGGATCAATAAATAAATAAGCTTCTCTTCAGTTGCAGAAAACTGCCATCAGTATGCTGCTGTGACCCATCTCGCAACGAAAGGGCACTCTCCAATTCAGTCCCATTTCATTGTCATTACTGATATTATGGTGACTCTGGGCTACACCCAAGGAAGGTGAGTCAGAACTCTGCAATAAATATTGTAGTCCTAACGCTGAAGAGTCTTTGCCCTTACAAGTACATTATATAATACTAAAAATACATAAGCAAGTGCTGAGTTAAAAAGAAGTCAGTGACTTTAACATGTCATGCCTATATGAAGGTCATTGAACTTCCCTTGAAAAGTCATTTTGTCTAATGCCATGTGCTTTTCTCAAGATTTTTGTCCTCCTCAACCCATATAAAATGGATGTATATTCTGCCTTGAACTAAGCATGCTTGTAGTGATTGAGAAATGTCTAAGGTCAGAGCTTACAAAAAATTGGTAAGGAAAGCAGCAGGCATAAAAGTGAGGGTTTTTTTAGAGAGAGTTCATGAGCCTCTGTATGAATTGGGCATGACATATTCATGTTACCGACTTCATTTATTTAATGTGGCTCCAAATAATTGATATCAGCGCAGTGATAAAAGTACAGAGCCTTCACTTCCAGAGCTGCGATAATGAAGAGCCTCCCTGCTGATTTCATTCATGGGGCTGTTAGTCTGCTGGGAAAGAGCTCTGATGGAAACTGGGCTATAGCAAATGCCATAAAATAATCAAAGGCACAAAGACCTTTACCTGAGGGCAGCTTGGTCGGGGAGCGATTCAGGAGAGGCAGAGAGAAAGAGGAGAGAGAAAATTGCATTAGCCGACAAACCAGGCACCGCTTGTAAAAAAAAAATCTGATCCAAATCATGAGGATTCGGTTATATATAGAAATCTGCTCCATCTTTGGAACCGATTCCAGCAGTTATTAACTGGTGTATCAGCAGTGGTGCTTAGCTTCCTGAATGTAGTTCAGACTCACCTTATCATCGCCTACCAGCCATTTCTTCTCTCGGCCTTAGGTTGTGAGTGCTCCGAAGCAGCAGCTGTCTTTTCATTATGTGTGGAGCACAATGGGCACCCTGTTTGGGCTATATGGAATAATCACGTAGGCTCAAGACAGCCATAAAAGCACTGAAACACAGCTGATGTCAAGAATCCTAGAGAGGAATTGAATATTAATATGGATCTAAAATCCTTTCTAGGCAGAAATCCCATTTGTCAGCTCTGTTCATTTGTTTCCCTTCATGTAAGTGTGTCAATGGTTGATTAAAATTCATAAATGTGCGGCAGAGTTACTGGATAAACGTTGAGTTATTGTTTACATATCAGAGAGCACTGAAGGCAGAAGCCTAGATGTGGAAAACTGTGTCAAGAGGAAAGGACCATGATATGAGTCACAGCCCGGACAGAGTCTCCAAACAATCTACAATGTCCCTGAGTAAACTCTGCTACTGGTTAATTGCCTGTTATGAGAAATAAAATGAAATAAACAAAATAAAATGCCTTTTACCTCCAACCCACATTTACCTAGCTTTACCTTCCAGCCACTGCATGTCTTCATGATTTTTCTCTTACTAGATAAAAGAGCTGCTGCTATCAGAAATCTCTTCCTGGTGTGGGTGATTGTGAATTACGACCAAATCACCTTAATTCCTCTTGCTCTGCCTTTTCCTCATTACAGCTAGATTACAAACCTGTCTTTACATCTTTAGTAATTCAGATTTAAATTTGGGATCATACCATGTTGCTTCCTTCTTCCAGCTGTGAAGTGTTTAAGGACAACCCTATCCTTAGCTTGTAGTCTTCAGCTACACTGTGTAGTCTACTCAGCTGCACTAGAAGTGTAGTCTTCAGCTACACTGTGTTGGCAGCTGTGACAAAAACTTCTGTTATGGATAACTTTTTATTCCCTTTAAAACAATTTCGACTGTAAATTTGGCTCAAAAGTTGTCCTGTTCCATAGGGCAGGGTGCAGAATAGCTGTTTGCAGCACTGTACCCAACAAAATCTGCTTGTAGTACGGGACAGAAGTGCCGCAAGCATGGAGATAGCATCCCACAGCCAAGTGAGAACAAAAACGTCAACACCAATAGGCAAATGTGAAGATCTTCTGCAAGCAAATGGCACTGCTAACACTGTGCTGGCTGCCTCCCCGCTGACAGAGCTTCCTAATGCAGACAGAGAACAACTGGGGACTGAAGGCACAGTGTGGTGTGCATATATAGACACAGCTGTGCCCATCTTTTCCCTTTCAGGGGAAAGGAAGACATGCAGACAGTTCTCACTTATTAACATGATGGAGTAGAAGAGGGCCAGGAGTCCTCTTCTAGGCTATGTCTGCAGACAGGCAACACTGTGTGGCTGATGTCTCCTGTGTGGCTCTGCCTGGGACCTCTCCAGCCAGCTCTATCCAAGAAAGACTTTGGGCATGGTCAAGGGGGAGCCTATTGACAGACTGCATGGACCAGACTGCCCCGAGCTGTCCTTCCTCCAACCTACAGGGTCCTCCCAAGAGGCTCAGCACCCTGCCACACAGCCCTATGTCCCTGTGCTACGTACACCTGCTCCCCGGCCCTGGTCTATTTAGGTGTCTAGACCCATCCAAACTGATTGAAGACCGAACTCAAAGGCTCCTGCTATCAGTGGAAATAACTTTTCCCTCTGCTAAATGAGCAGATCTGGGGCTAGGCAGGTAGCTGATTGATAGCAAGATGACCATAACCAGTCATAGATAGTTATGCCTACTCCTGATCAAGGCAGTAGAGCTGTGATGCTTAATTTGCAGTAGTGTTAGAGTAGGCTGAAAGTTTTCATGAAAGGTATTTTACTCAGATAAATTTTATTTAGCTAAACAATTAAAGTAACAACAAACAAATTATGTTATTCAAATAAGTAACAGTAATAGTAAGAGCAATAATTGAAAAAAAAGAACACCACCTCATTGAAATGCTTTGTTTTCATATATTTTACACACACACTCAAAAAACACTATTTCAAAATCAACTATTACTCTTAATTTTAAAGTAGAAAATAAAAAGAAGAAATCAAATGGAAGCAAAGTATTTGTTTTGCTTTAAACATTTTACACAAACAAATTATTTTCAGAATTTAATTTGAATTTTGTACAATGTTTAGTCTTTTTTGGTTTTGTCTCCATTTAATCTAATTTAATATGAATATTTAATATGAACTTTTATATGTCAAAATTTTTCAATCCTGACATTTTTAATGGAATGGCAAATCCATTTTACAATTGACTTTAATTTGTACGCTTTTGAATTGTTGTATCAGCTTTTGGCTTCTTGCTCATAATGTCACTTAGCGGTGGCACTCTTCGTTCTTGAAAGTACAACTGTTACACATGCACACTCTTTTTAAGATACTGAAGGGTAGGTGGGCAGTGTTAGTGTTCCCTTACATTAACCTGCTGCAGAAAGAAGATAAAAGGGGAAAAAAACAGTGTCTCAAAGGCTTTGCTATGGCAATCTCTTGCCCATTTGCACCTGCCTCGGTTCTTGAGTCGGCCACCCAGGAAATCCCTGTCTCTGTTAGGCTGGCTACCATCAAACCAGCGCCATGCACATCTAAGAGCTCGATGCAATTTCATCTCGAAAGTGACTAAGTCAGGACTTGGAGTGATTGCTCTGGAAAGCAGAGGTTCAGCTAAAACTAGCTACAGTTGCCAGTAATGTATTGATTTAGTATGCCAGCTTTAGTATTGATTATCTTCTGTCTGATTCAGCCCTCGGATTTCTATCTACTGGAAGTGCAGAAAAGCCTTTCTCATGAAAAACATTTTGTCTCTTCCCCATCCTCCCACCACCAACTCCCCCCAAGTTTCAGAAGCTCTTCGCTGTAGTCGGAGGCACTTCAAAGAAGCAGAGCCTAATGTATCTGAAATAAGGTTTCCAGCAAGGGCTACACATATTAATAAGGTCAATTGAGGGCACACCTGCAAATGCAAGGGTATTGACTACAGGCAAGTTAACCTCTCTAGGCATGATCTAACCCGTCTAATCCACTGCCCTTTCCCCCTTAGTAATAAGGCAGCTGGTCTCCTAAAGGAATTTATTTTAATTTCTTTTGCATTATGAACTTTTACCTCCCGATGTTACTATACGTTAGATTTGCTAAACATGAGTGTAGTAGCTAGATCATTTTTAAAAGCTAATTGTATTGCTTGTGCTAATGAATTATTCATAGTATAATCAGATAAATCCACTCTCCACATCGATGTTTTATTTTGCATACTAATCTGAACATTTAGCATTTTTCAGGTTTTGATCTACAGATGATCTTTGATATTGACCTATTCAGGAATATAGGGTTTATGTTGCCCTCAGTGTTCTGTTTTTTAATGCAACTAAATAGTGTCAACATTTCATTAATACAGTAAGAGACTAGCTTTGTCTAATGACTTCTCAGACAAACCCTCCAGTTTCTACTTACCAAGGACCTCCAAAAAATTTTCCAAGAACTGATTTAGATACCTCTCTAACCCTGGAGAGTAGCCACCATACCCATGTACCCAAATTTCTTACCTTAAGTGACCCAATACAGTTTTTGCTCTAATTTCATGAGCACTTTTTGCTTCAAGAGCCAGAGCAATGGATCCAGAAGTCGTGGGATGGCAAAAGGAAGGGAAGGATGTTGCCTTGATCTACAGAACAAAGCACTGGCGGCTGTTTAATGCTAGGGGCATACTGAACATCATACTACAGAGGCAATGTGTGCAAACATTATTGTGTCCAAGATCTGTTCTATCCTCTGCCAGAAGCAGTTTATGTTTTCAAGCTTCTTCTCAGTTTCAGTCACCATTTTAATGGCAAAAAAAAAGTTGTCATTTTTTAATTGTTAGTTTATTTCAGAGGACTTGATGAGAGGGAGTTAGTCGTTAATGTTATGTTGAGAGTAAATGAGTGAAAGAGTTTTGCAGATTTGACAAGTAAATCGATTGTAAGATGCAGCACTTCTACTCTCTGCAAGCCTCAGTCCCAGCAGACTTTGTTCCCATCCATGAGCATTCCCCCTGGAACTTCCCACTGGAACCACTAAATAGATCAGGTATTTGCTTCATGATATCCCACCTTCTCAAGGAGGTCTCTTCCTACCTGATTATTTCTCAGTAACTTAGGGATAGTTTTTTTTTATATAAGAAAAATTAATCTTGGGCAATAGTGAGACCATAGTCCTGCAAAGCCTTGCTAGAGCAGTGTTCAGACAGACATTTTCTGGCAGCCTGAGAAGCTAAGGTCTCATCGGTGAGGTGGTGAAACCAACAGCAAGTTTTCCATTGTGTGAACTGTGAAATCCTGACTGTGGCATGCTAAATAGGAGTTTGTTACTAACTTATTAGAATGAAAACCTGATTCTTTACAGGATGGCAGGAATTTCAGCTTTCTTTCTTATGAAAGGGCAGTTATCCAGGAAGGGACAAATTACATGAGAAGTGGGAAGATTTGACAGCCTTTCAACCCAATCCTTTGAGATGTGGCCATTCAGTACCAAATTTTCGCAGCCCTCAAAAGCACCAGGAGAGACTGTGCAGTGGTAGAAAAACAGCACTTTTCAGCTGGCTGGAGCACATATCTGATACAACTCCTTCTAACATGTACTGACTTTATCATTATGCCTGTAACCAAGGGGCTGAGGGAAAATGTTAATTAATTTCAAGGAAAAAAAATATTGCTAGGGGCCCGCTGCTGTCTGAACTGATAGAGTAGCTCCAACATTGTAATTTCCAAACTGTTGATCCAGCAAAACTGCTCTTAACAACATTATGCTCCAGGTGCGTCAGGAACACTTTAGCTGGGATAAAAGCATATTTCCAATAAAAATAATCTCCATTAAGAGCCTGATTAGAGTATGGGTCTCTCAGCAATGTGGCTGTAAATGGGCTGGGGACTTAAGCCTTTGCCTCAGTGATGCTCTGGACCATGCTTTACTGTGAGTAACTACCTTATGAACTTGTTTCAGCATTTAGCATTCAGTATTATTTTTCATATCCAGAAATAAAAAGGGGGCTGGAGAGAAGAAAGGGCATAAATGCAGATGATAACAGCAAGACTGTGTTTCTGTAATGGAAGCATCTGTTTTTAAAGAACTTTTGCTGCGGAAGGTGGTGTCTGAGAAGAAAAGAGGTCAGCTTGACTTTCAGGTCCCTAAGGGGTATTACTGAAGACAAACATGTTGTCAATGACGTTTGTCATGGTCGAGACTATAAATATAGTTGTTTGATTGCAAGTTTGAGTGTTGTCTTTCAGCAAAGAGTAGAGCTCTGATTTCTAGATTTTGGGTAGTTAATTCTGCCCTTTGAGGAGTTGTGTCATAAGTAGCACCAAACATTTGAATCACTATTTTAACAATATGGTCTCTCTAATCACTGAAACGAATGAACCAGAGTAACTTTCCATTTAATTTTGATTCTTATCTTTCATCTTGCTTAAACTTTGTAATCCTGTGCCTTTCCGACATCATCATCTCCAGGCCTAAAGTTAAAATTCATACATAGATCCCTACCGAGGGAGCTTATTTCCTTAACAAAATACCTCTTATATTAGTAAGTCTACAGTTACATTTACTTAGGTCATATATATTTTTAAATATGAATTCTAAAGTGTTTGAAAATAAATCAAGCAATGTCTTCTTTTGATAACTTATCCCCTAATCTTATATGAGGAACTGTTGCCAAAGAGCTAAATATGTGGTAATTAGGCTAATATCTAATCTAATATTGCATCATTATTTTAATATGTGAAAAGTGTTGCAAGTTAAATTTTCTTCTGGCATTTCAGAGGGGCTTGTTTATAGGATTTACAGGAGAAGAATAAAGAGCCATGCAATCAATGCCTTTATAGCTGAGAGAGAGTCACCACGAGGTCACTGTTCGACAGATAAATGATGAATTTTGGAGGGTGACGCTTTATTCTGCAACCTTTTGACTTTTAGAATTGCCCTTGTAACAGACGGCCGTGAGCTTCAGCAAACAAGTGAAATGTGAAAAACAGAAAACAAAGCTTATTATCTGACCTGTTTGTTAGGAAGAGCTTTTGTGTGCACAGGGAGCCTAAGTAAATCCTTGAACTGTGGTTGCTGTGTTCTAATCAGCATCAGGAAACAAAGCTCGCCTCGTGTCAAGCTCATCCCGATGAGTAAGATTCTTCATGGTTGTGCGAAAGGTGCACAGCTTGACCAGGATGCCCATGAGGTAATGTACAGTAAATAGAGGATGATGTTAGAGAAGAGCTCTCGCTGACAGGAATAATGTGATTCAGCCACTAATGACTCAGGGTTTTAGGGACTGTTTTGGAGTGGACTTTAGAAAGTCGAATTTACAATTCTCCTTTGTATTGCACTTGCTTATCATCAGCTCCCAGCTGAAAGCCACTCTCTTACACCAGAGAAAAGGACAGCACCTTGCCAGAAAGAAAAGTGCATAATGTTTTGCCCGGAGTGATAAATATTTGCCACAGATGTCAGACACGGCCTCTCTTCTGCAGTGCCTCAAGCAACCCCAGGCCACCCAAGGTGATGGCCAGAATGCCCTGAAAGCCCCACCATGTGCTGTGCCTCTCATGTCCCTGGGCCTATGGATCCTCCATTCGGAGGAATTTTATTCTTACACGGTGGATCGTGCTTGCTTAGACTAAATCACTGGCCTTACTTTGACATAAGCAATCTTCAGTGAGCCGTGGAGGTGACTCTTCTCAAAAGCAGCCACTGTTTTCACTAAGCCCATATTCCTACCTGTCCAAAGCTGAGAATAACTCAGTTCTTGATTCTTTTTTCTAGAAACAATGAAGGGTGAGGATTGCTGGGGAGCTTTTGTCTCCAGTTCTTCAAGGCCTCCCACTCCTAATCCCAGTGCAGACTAAGTCCCCGATGATTTGTCAGTGCTGTCTTATCACAAAGACATGGAATAGGAAATCCTAGTGATTTCACTTGGCATTTTCTGTGTACAGCATTTTCAAAAGTTAGTCCTTGAATAGGGAAGAAGATGAGGGAGTCAAGTTCTCCCTAAAGGCAGAACAGCAACAGGGAATAGCATATTGAAAGGGTTTTTTTCTGCTTAATTCTGGTATTTTACTTTTTTTTTGTTGTTCCAAACTGGAAAAAAAAAATCCACTGGAAAATTCTGTTCCCATCCTCCAGTCTCCTTCCCCCAAATAATTTAGAATAAAATAAATATTTTCTAACAGTTCTTTTTCTCAGTTCTTCCTGAGCTTCTTATAGAGGACCAATAGCCTTGAATGTTTAAGCAAGGACCTCAAAGGCTCACTTAAATTCATATATTTTTAATAATCAAATCAAAAACATATTGATAGTGCCAATTCTTAATGCGATAAGTGCTTAATGAGAGTGCTTAATGGAAAAGCAAAGCAAAACAAAACCCCATTTTGTTTGGAATTTCCCAGACAACTTTATATCGTGGTTGTCTCGGGATAGGAAATAAATGCAGGTATTAGGCAGAGACTTGACTTTTGAAATCTTGGACATGATAATGATGCCTCAATTTCTCTGTGAATTACGAATAACTCACGGTACTTCTCAATCTCATTAATATCTGAGGAGCATTCGAGTGTCATAAAATACATGTAAAGCTTTTCAGGCCTGCAATGAGAGAGACATTGTTTGTGTTGCTCTGTAAATCTCCAAACCTCTCTTGTCTGACTGCAGTTGACTGCTTTGATGTCTTAGGGAGATAGCTTGAACTTCCCGAAGTCGAAAATCAAGTTGAAACTTCTTTCTTTCATGTGGTGCCTTATGAATAGGTGTTGTGGGTGTTATATTTAAGTGCATGATGCTTGCACTTCTGGGAGGAACCCTTAACATGGTTTGTGTGGGTGAGGGAGATTTGTCTATAATCTTTGAGGATCTTTTTCTCAGCAGATTATCTTTTTATAAGAAGGGATTGTGTCAATGGGCATTTGTGAAAGCTGGGAATGTTAAGCGTTTCTGAAGAAGAAGTTTGACTCCTTCTCTCTTGTCCTTAAGGGTTAAGCAGATACTCAGATAACCCACATTCTGCAGTAAAGAGTGCAATTACAATCAAATTTTCCTACATCAAAAAGTAAAAGTTATAATATTTGAGCTATATTGATTCAGAAATCATGTATAATTTGTTCCTAAATAGTGTTCAGACAAAGAATGGGAATAGCAATGATCCTGTGAGGCCTGTAGTCAGTTAATCAGTTTCTCAAAAAACTCTCCACTGTGCTAGTTTCTCCGTACATGATACGAACAAGCTCTTCCTCTCTGTCTGTCTGCACCTTCAGATTGCAAGTGCAAGAGGAGATGGATTGCTCCTTTTTCTTTCCTACAAGCTCAGCATACTCAGACCCCTTTCTGATGGAGGTCTTTGGGCAAAATGATGCATAAATATTTATTGTTCTACCATATAGAAGAGTTTATTTCTCTTCCCAGGGGCATTGGCCCCATGAAACATTATGAGTTCTGAATATTTTACTGCATGGTAACTCTACTACCAGTTCCACTTCTCTTTGTTATACAGCAGCTGAACATTAGATTCCTTCTCAGGGATGCTAAAGTTTTCTCACACTATCCTAGGGCATGATTTTTGGGAGTCCCACAGATTTTTTTAGCTAACTAGAGGAAACAAATGTTACAGCACCAAAAAACTAAATGCTAAGTATCTACATTGGATAGAAGTAAGCAAGACATCTTAAAAATCTATTTTAATAAACTTTGCAGTTATGTAAAGCTCTGTTTCACTGCCTGGTCAGCCACAGTCTCTTGAAAATATTGCCACAGATTTACACAATGGAGCGTCTCTCCTTCAGAAACCAAAGGCTGCTTTCTCACAAAAGGAGAACTTCCATTAGCCTGTTGGAGCTTTTGAGACTACCAAACAGCTCCAGTTTCTTCTGCTGGGAGGCAGTGGTGCTACTACGCTCACCTCAGCCAGCTTGAGACCGCTTTACTGCAAGGAAAGCAATGAATTCCGTAGTCCTTGCTGCAGACTTGTTCAGCTCCTATGGCTTTAAATAAACTCAGCAGGCCACTGTTTTCTGGCATGCCTCATAAATCTGCCTATATAAGTCTCAGTACATTCTGCCATCTATTACTCATGTCCGTATTAGAGATAAAGTAATTCTCTTTGAACTTCCACTGCTGCCAAAAAAGCAGCACATCATAATGCAGAACAAATACTTCTTCATGTTACATCCCCTTTATTTTTGTGTTTGACCCTTGCAGTATGTGGTGGGAAAAAGTTTGCAACTTCCTCTTCTGTTTTCAGGATGGCTTCTGCAAACTTTTTGAACTGAGGTGGAAAGGGAAGAACCTGACTTTGCAATACTTCCTGAAAGGGACAATATCTCTGCAATAAGGTTTTGGAGCAATTCTTGCTCCTTTGTAATATACCCTAGAACAAGTATGGCCAATGAAAATGAATTAGCTGGGTGAGTTCAAAAAGCTGAGTTCCTTCTACAACCTTTAAATAAGGCTCTGCATCTTTGATAAAAACTTCACCTCTCTAGAGACTTCTGAATAACCTTCCCATGCAAATGCATGTCTCAAAAGTTTCCTCCTTCAGTTTTTTTCAGTTGGAGGACATCTCTTTTCTCCAAGTCAGAGGTTGCAGATGGACTCAAGTAGGAAGTGAAATTTTGTTCTATTTTGTTCTAACTGAAATTTTGTTCTGTTCACTGCTGGGATCCATTTTAGAGGATGAGACAAAGCCTTAGGCATTAGGTCAGTGTGAGTTTGCTAATTACAGAGGTAGGTTAAGTTATCTTCTCATTGGAGCAATTAACACTTGCAGTGACTGCCAGACAATTTTGTAATGATTCAGGAAGAGCATCCAACTTGTAGTGTTCCAGCACCTCTTTGTCAGAGATGAAAGTTCACATTTCAGCTAGGAACAAGCTGCTCCAGAATGCCATTAGACCAACAGACCATCCTTTCACATAGTGCATAGCGTGCTGTATATTAATGTTCTTCCTATAAATAAAACATTAAGTTTATCTCATACATCTGATTTGCACATCTAAGTATACCTATGCAGCCTATGTAGCTATGTAGACAAAGAACATCATAACAAAGGCAGACAATAGATTAAACACTTAATTCTTCACAAATGAATCGTCCTGTAGCAGTTTTCAGCAGCGTAACTCACCCACTTGGCTGCTCTATAAACACTGAGTCTGCATGCAGAAATACTAATGAATTGTTTCAGGCTTATTTACAGAATCTACCTGAAAAAAAAAAAAAGTTTGTATTATTGTAATTTTTGTTGTATTTGAATGCTAGACAGTTTCCTGTTTCACGTAGTCCTGGAAATGACTCTTGGTGTCAAGGAACAGAAGGGGAGCTGGACAAAAAGGTAGTTAGTGCTTTGCTCTGATCCCCTGCCATGCGCATGGCATTTGGTATTCCATGTTACTCTCTTTGTTTCATCAGATATGAAATTTTAAGGGGAATCATTTAAATTATAGATAGCAGTTGTTCTGCTTCTCTGTGGATTACCTTTTTTAGCACCCACCTTTTCTTAGCACTCACCTTTCCACGGTGCGGAAAAGAATATCTCACATGTTTTATCCTATGGAAGATGTATCAATTATCATTAGACATATGTGGCAATAGCCTACTATATGCTATGTTTATGCAAAAAAGTTTCAAAAAAATGCAAATCAATATTATGATTTTTATACCAGGTCTCAAGATTATGGGGAATCAACCTCAACTAAATAAAGGTAAATCAATTTTAAACTTAAATAAGTGATTGTGTAGATATTTCTTTGGTTTATCTGAATTGTATAAAAGTCTTACAACTTTCTTTTGTGGCCAAGGCTCCTCTTAATCCTATATCATCTCACTGAAGTCTGTAGACAAAACTAAGAACAGATTTAGGCCTACAATGTTGTGTTGGCAAAAACATCTACTTGAGAAGAGCATTGTTTCAAATAAGCTCTGTTGAAACTGTAACAAGTCATTTTTAGTAGATATCGTCTCGGAAAACATTAGCCCCCAAAATGACAAGTAAATAAAGACAGGATTGTAATGAAATCATGACCAGTGCTGCTGAAACTTGACAAATATATAGCATTTAATAATATAAAGTGACAGCAATCTTAAAGTTCTAATGTTTTAAAACTATTCACACTTAGAATGAAATGTAACAGAGCAAATTGGTATGATTCACATACAAAAAATCCACTGCTCTGTACAGAAAGAAAGACCAGTATCTTGTTAAATGAATTATCATTAAAAGCCCTCAGCTAAAAAGAATCCACGTGATGCTCAGTGTCTCTAACCAAGTGCTAAAAACAAAGCCACTGCTTAGATGGAAGTCAAAGAACATCTATTAATACCGGAGTGTGGTACTCCGTATTCCTAAATGGCCAGATTGTGCTCCTATGCAAAGAGAGAAGGGCCTAAGGAAAAGCTGCAGTAGTTGAGTCAGGCAAACAAAATATGGATTAAAGTTTTAGCAAGTGGGCTAGAAAGAGCATAGGTCTCAGCCCGGCTAGATTCCAAAGACAGGAGTAAGACACTTTAATTGCATGATTGATGCGGGCTTCAAAAGAAAGCACAGAATCCACAATGACCCCAAGGTCACAAGCATTATCTGAAGGATAAAAGAACAACCACAAATGGAAACTACCACAGATGACACCTGAGACCTCCGCGCCAGTGAACCAATCAATAGCAACTCAGTTTTGTCTGTGTTAAGTTTAACAAAATTTGAAGCTACCCATGATTAAATATCACAGAGGCAATTATACAAAACGTCAAACTTCTTTGTAGGCTCTGCAGGGACTGAGAGGATATCCGAATATCGTCTGCATACCAATGACACAGCAAACAGGGCTGCTGAATAATGTTAACTAAAGGAAGTGTATAAATAGAAATCAAAATTGAAACCTTCAGAGAATCACAGACTTCCTAAAATAAAAAATAAGTTCCCTCCAGCAACAGTGAAATTTGTCAATATGTATAAAACAGTGAAGATAAACTAGTTCACGCTTCCCAATGACATTAAAGAAAGGCCCTGTAAACAGCCATTGGAGAGACAACCACTAGTAAAATATATGGACTGCTAAATAATTTGAATATTTTATTCACCTTCATTAATAATTTTAGAAGCAGGTAGTCCCAATGAAACCAGTGGCTATATTTCATTTAAAAGGAGCAGCTTCAGCTACGTAGGTGTAATTAGTGATATGCTCAGCCTTTCTCCATAGACATCAATACTACTGTTGAATTGCAGTAATGCACTAAAATGAAAAAACAGTAGCTAATCAATGCTACAGTTTCTTGTAAAGCTCTGTTACAACAATTTCCAACATTGCATCTACCTTTGGAATTAGAAGACCAGGCACAGCCAGAAGTGTCGTTAGGTCATTGTCAAAGACAGGAGAGTAACTTTATGTGTACCTTCAATCCAAATGGATGCTTATCTTGGCAAAGAAAATATCAGAACAGGCATAAGAAGAGCAAGAGAAACTTCACAAGTGGGAGAATATCCAGACAGACTGCAGCAATGCAAAAAAAGTCTAGGGCACTTGCAAAACCAAGTTCAGAATTAATAATGATTTATTACTCAGAAAGCTGACATTACTTAAAGCAAATTTAGCAGTATCCATATCACTTAGATTTGATGCTCTTACAGCTAGTTGGAAGGAGCATAGATTACTTAAAAAGGAGACTTTTAGCTCACCTATGGCATTTTTTTCCTGGTATGTTTGCATCTCATTACCATGTCATCTGAGTCCAAATTAATCACACCTGAATATGGATACAAGATGAAAACTTACTAAATCCTCAAAGCCTTTCAGGGAAGGATGGTGACAAAGTTCAACAGAAGGCAATTTCAGAAAATGTCTTAAAATACTCTCTGAAGTAAAATCTCAAAAATACAGCTGTCTAAATAATAATAATAAAAATGTATAAAAGCTCTTTTTTTAAGAGAGATCTNGGGGGGGAGGTGGGGGAAGGAGAAAACCCTGAGAAAATAAATGCAAATATAGTCCTTCCCAAAAATCAGAAAAGCAGTTCTTGTTTTCCAATAAATCTCAGGGCGGGGGAAAAAAATAAAACCCCAGAATATACATTTTCTCTGACACCTTGATTTAGCAGCAAGAAGTGACCTTTGCTCCTCGGCTCAAGAGTCCAGGCCCTTGGTGCACTTGCATAAGGAGGTGTCAGCTGCGTGGCCATAACATAATGAAACTCAGGTGTGGGGTCACCAGGAGGGCTGGGGGCTGCAACCCTCCTTCTTCTCCCTCTCTGCCTCTCCAGTGTGTTCCCCTTTCTCTCCCATTTTTCCCCCTTGCTTGTTTCCCTCCACGCAGAGGTGCTACCTGCTGGTGGCCTCCCTGTTGTGCAGGGCCTCCCTGGGATGGTCCCATCACCTGGGCAGCCCTGCAGGGAGTCACGTAGGGAGGCAAAAGGGCCCGAGGGGAGGAGGAGGGATGAGGGCTTAACTCCAGTTCAGGTCAGGCTATGTCTGCCCTTGAAACGCTGCTATAAATTCCTGATGTCTACAACATTCAGGGCTGAGATTAGACGAGGGCTCAAAGACAAGGAGCTCGGTGGGATTTGAGGCTCCTTCCCAGCTCCAGGCAGGTCCCCAGCCGTATTCCATGTCTCGTTCTGAAACGCTAGTGTTTACTTTCCGTCTCCGCCCTCTCAGCCTCTTTTCTGCAAGAAGGCAACTCAGATGCACAAGACATGAGGGTGCTCAGCTCGCCCCAGTCAAGCCCCAGGGGCAGGCATTCGGGACTAGCAATGTGCTAGAGTCTAGAAATAGCTCAACCACCACCATCTCTGGGGACATGCAGCCACAGTGGGCTAGAACTTCAGTGCGAGCTCCTGCTTGAGCACCATAAAAAGAAAAAAAAACAAGATAAGGAATCAGTAAAGCGCTGACAAAAATAAATGAACAAGGAAGAGCTTTGACAGAAAAGAGAAACCCACTCTGCATCCTGCTACTTTTTTTTTTTTTTTTTTGTAGTAGTATCAGAAATGCTAATACATTTTTGCTTGAATTAAAAAAAAATAAGGTATAATTTGACAGGAAAATAATGATTTTAGATCTAAAAACAACCTTAAGTATGAAAATTACTATCAAGTAAATAAATACTTTTAACAGTCCAGACACTTCTGGGCATTTACCTGTCTACTTTGCCATGCATTTTTTCCCCCTGTGAATTTCTTAACTCTTTAGAAAAATGATTCCTTTCTTTGAGGTCCCTTGCTTACTGTGTCACATACAAAAACAGTCAACTCTTTCCTGAAAACTTTGCCAGGTCCCCAACTCTTATATAAGGTCACCGGCGTGTTACAAGGCATAGCATGCAAAGCAGAGTTCAGCATTTCACATTTTCTCCTTTCCCCCAATGTCTTTTCTGCCCGTACTTTCAAGAGTGATATATTACAAGGCTAGTAGATTCACAGTGGCCTCACACCTTAGTTTTTCACTCTAGTCATACTTGGCGCTGTCCTGCTTTGTGATTAAATATTACCTAAATTAGAAATAGGGCCTGTAAATACTGGTATTCATACAACACTTTTTTTTTCCTCAAATTTTTTTGGCTCAAATTTTGGAATTTCCAGACATTTTTGTTTCAGAATGCTAATAAATAAACTGCTTTCTTTTGTAGATCTGGAAGAAATAGATCCTACTTGTTTTCAGTAACTGCAATGTTTTTGTATTCTAGCCATATTGATAGTCTACATATACATCTTTGATTCTATAGTCAGGATTCCTGGGTTTATTATTGTTCAATGGGAGCAGTGAGTTTTTAACAGCTCTTATTTCTATTTTTTTTTCTAGCCTTTCATATTTATGGGAAGAAATCCACATCATATATTCCTAACGAGGTGCTGCAGTGCTTGTAGAAGAGGTTATACAGGTGAGCTCTGTCAGATGAGTGGTTTGAGTCACAGCAGCCTAGCTGTACCCCCAGCCTTCTGCCATAGCTCATCACTTTCATAGCAAAGGATGCAGAAACAGATATTTTCAAGTTCCCCATCAGTAAGAGTTCGCAGCCAATACGCAGGGGCAAGCAGCCCTGAGCAATGACAGTTCAGCTATAGATGTGGCTCCAGTGACCTGTAAACTCAGTTTTAGGGTACCTACTACCATGCCAAAAATAGCATGAAAGAAAGCTCTTACGCTGTGCAAGTTCACACTGGCAGGTCAGATGTGCTCTGAGGACATTGACACACTTACTTGCTCATCAGTACGCCCACAACAAGCTCACCAGCCTTTCCTGCCCTATAACCTCGTTGCCTTTTCACCCGAAGTTGTTGCCTTCCTTTCAGAGCAGGCTCGAGGCCCTGTGGCATTTATTCTTGGTGGACCTTGGCACTAGACTTTGCCACCATCTCCACATGCAGTGGTTATAGCAGATGCCATTGCGGCGTAATCAGAGCCAAGCCCCAGGTCAGAAAGAGCCATATTGGACACCTATATGCCTAAGTTCTGCAGCTCAAAAATTTACATTTGACTTCATTGTCGTGGAGGGGTTCTTACAAATGCCAGCTGCTTACTGTTATCTAATTATTTTGTTGGTTGATGCCTCCCGTTCTCTCCACCTTACCCCCTATTCACCTCTACACGATCCAGAGCGAGCAGAAAGCTCCTGCCCAGCCCAGGAGTCTCCATACAGCTGCACTACTTGCCCAGGCCTGCGAGGCACGGATACACACTGCTGCTGTTATTTCTGCTCTGCAAGCGAGAGGCAAAAATAGTGCACGGTGCTTGCTGTGCCAAGATTCCTGGGACAGTTTGGCCTGACAGTGGCATGGTATTTTTCTATGAAGCTGTTTCCTGGGTCAACAGTTGACCTTGGAAACAGAAAGCTGGCCCTGCCTAAGAGAACTGCCCCAAAATATTCCTGCTGTGCAGCAGGGTTGGTGCCCTGGTATGCAGAGGGCAGGCAAGCAGAGAGCTGTCCAGGATACCAGTGACACGTGCTGGCAGAAAATCACCACTGCAAGCTCCTACTAGTTTGGCTATACCATGTACTGATTCCCAAGCTGGCTTAAATCTGCATCACCTGCTGATCCCGCAGGTTAAAAATCTGATATACATTTCATGGAATAAAATACTCGCCTTTCATGAAATAAAATGTAGGCCTGATAAGGCCTACAAGGACTCTCAGAGCTTTTCGCTCGGCAAAACTCATATACTGACTTTCAGAAGCTCAGTAACTGTTTCTTATGTTTAATGTTTGTACCTGGCTGATTCTGTTCTTTAGGTAGCATAGGTGTTCTTCACAGGACTATTATAGAAAAACTCGTATCCTCTCTAGTATTTAGGTTATGTTAGTTAATACTGTCCACGGTAGAAGAGTCTTGTGATTTTTCTGTTAAGTATCTCTCGCTGCTTCACTGTTTGCCACAAGTCTTTGATATACCGCAGAAAAAAATGCCCTCAAGCCTCAGAAGTGTCTTTTCTTCTGCAAAATTTTCTTCTGCTACAGCTGAGCAAAACCTGTTATAGTTAACCTACTTTCTTTTCTTGCACGTATACATCGTACACAAATTATAATTTATTTTAACCTTACCTTTAAAAATTGCTAAGAAATAACACTCAAATTATATAATTTAAGTATAATTAAAATTGAAGATGCCAAGTCAAGTACTCAAAAGTTGGAAAATGACACAATCAAGGTTGCCTGTGTAATCACAGTTTGCTTCCCTAGTGCATATGCATTCTAGTACTGTTTGAAAAATGCTGTCTAAAATTGTTGATCTTTTCTTCTGACAGTAAAATCACCTAAACTGGGTTGCTTACAGGTCAAAATAGAATTTGCTTGGGAAATAGTAATGCTATGATCTCTTAATCTTCAAGTGTGATTCAAAAGTTTTTTGGGGAACAACCAAGCTTTAAAATTTGCTTTGCTTGTTTTATGTACGATATTAATTACTCCACTGTGGGGTAGAATAATATGGGCTTGAAACATGTCACTGTTGTGAACTAAAAGGTTTTAGTCTCAGCCAGACTAAGTTGTAATCTCCGTCTTCACAGCTGCAATCCCCATCTTTTAGGCAATTTAATATATTTTTTTAAAAATCTTTCTCCCCTCTCCATTTCCAACATTAACTCCCTATCCCTTTTTCCTAGTCTTGGAAACTTGATAGCATTTCAGTGGAATTTTCCCTGTCATCCCTGTGATCAGTGCATATCATGCTTACTCAATATTCTTCTACACTGTCTACATATATTGCCTGGTTTTGCTTAAAATATTTGTATGCACCTATCATCACGGTATTTGGATGCATCGCTACTATTCTCAGCAAGCACAGAATCCAAATAGCTCCAGAGGGAATATGATGGAGCAGCCAAGATAAATTTCTATGGTTTAAATGTGTTATATTTTTAGATTTTTTTGATAAGGTGATGGTCGTTTAAGCCAGGCATGCTGGCAAAAGGCATGACAGCCAATAGGAATTTTAAAGCCTGACAAAACTGCTTCCAATTCAGAGAGTTTGAAATCAATAGAAAATAAATGCAGATCATGTGGAATCCTCTGGACAGGTGCAGTCACAGAAACAAATTTGGGTGTACCTTAAGCCATTAGTCTTTCATTTCTTATTAAACTTTAAGGAATATGATTGCTTATTAGAAAATAGCAGTGTTCTCAACAGAACACCAGTCTGAGGAATAAATGCAGGCATTACCGTGTTTTCAGAATACAAATAAGAGAATACCTCTGTGTTGACAGTTTTAGGATTATGAAAATCATCCTACAAATGACAGCTTTTTCGGAAAAAAAATAGTAAGAAAACTGTGGCAGCTAACTTGGGACCTGACAGCAACATGTGCATGTTTCTCAATGTGAAACATTTGTACTTTCTGCATGCAAGTGAATACGCTTGTGCCATAAATATGAGGCACCCAAGGGCTCTGATTCCCATGACCTACTAACAGTCATGCAAAGCAAAGAACTTGTACAGCACAACAAATTCCTGTCTTCGTATTTTCTCCCTGACAGCAGTGCCAAAGAGTTAGAGCTCTTGTGCTGCTTATAGAGCTTGTTGTGCAGGAGCTGTTCTCAGGGGACTGTTTCCACCCATTTTAAGATACTTTTGGATATAAGAGTGCTGGGAAAACCTTAGCATAATTGAGAACCAGATTTATTATCTACCTTGAACTAAGTGCTAAGTACTAAGACAGAAAGGTGTTTAAGAATTAAAATATTTTGAACAGGTGAAAATAAATTTATTTATTAAATTTTCAGAATGGCTATGTTCCCGGGATGAAAAAATAAGTATTGTCTGAGTGAAAATGAAGTGATGACTAATGAATAAATAAAGATGTCTCAGAAACTGTTAGCCAAATGCAAAGCAATAAGGTTTATTTCATTTTGAAAGATCATGTGTAAGAGCATAGAGAAAATCTGGCTTGCTGTTTCAAACAGGAAGATCTTTAGTGTTCAATAATTGCTGTCGAATGTTGCTAAGGCTTTGAACCTCTACACTTGATTTTCCACCAGTCACCAAGATAGCATAGAATAAATCATACTGACCAATTTTAGCTACTGCTTTTTAATCAAAGGAAAGAATAGGTACAAATGCTGTAGCTTATTTTGATATTTACATAAGTATGAGACAGGATTTTCCTAGGTTTATATGCCATGCCAACAGGTGAAAAATTACCCCATGATGCAAATGGCTTATGGCAAGTGCCTGACAACAGATAATATGCAGGCTCAAGAGAGAACAAAAAATCTTGCTAGGCAATGGTCATAACACATTAATAATGTAATGAAGTTCAAGGTAACAGTAATGACAAGAGGGAGCTTAGAGACAAGGTGTCTTCAGAGAGATGTGTTTTATGAGACACTTCTCTCAAATACAAGAGGCAGTTGTAAAAGTAAAAATATTCAGGTCTGCAAATTCACCAAACAAGGTGGGTTGAGGAGGGGAGGTGTGTATATTAGGGGATGAGAGGGTCAGTATTTTAGTACTAAGGAGAGGTAGTAGGTAGAGAAGTGCTTTTGAGAATAGGGACAAAAATATGTTTGTTTGGGGTTTTTTTTGTTTGTTTTTAAAAAGGAGGGAGAAAGAACCCTAGGAGAAGTGGTGACAGGATTAAAGTGGTAAGTTAGGATGAACAGAAACATTGCAAGTGAAAACCAGTAGGACAAGATCACATTTGTCAAGGTTGAAGGAGATATTGTTTCAGTAATTGAGCTACAAGGCACAGAAAGGCTAGACAAGAATTATGAAAGTAGTATATTTGGATTTAGGAGTGTATTGGCTGCAGTACTTGTGAATTCCTAACAAAATATTTCATGTTGGCATGAAGTTTGATCACATGGAGAGACAAATCTGGCAGAAGGAACATTAAGTGGTAAATAACAATAGTCATAAAGATACTGAGCAGACATATTGCCAGATTCAATCAGCTAGATGAACTTGGCTTACTGGTAATGAAGAAAAAGTCAACGACCTTTTAATTCAGGAAAGACTACTCTTGGCATTAAAGAATTTGGATTTCTATCTTATACATAGACAAATCTGAGGGGATCCAACTGCAGCTGGGACGCTGTAAGGTTGATATCTCAATCTTGCACTCATTCTAACAAGGTAAGGGCTTTAGATCAGCAAATATTTAAACTGGATTTGGAAAGTCTGAAATGCACAGCTGGAAAAATATCAGCAAGAAAACAGATTTTTATGGATGCAGTTGCTTGGAAAGCAATCAACTAAAGAAGAAATGAGAGGAACAATGGGGACAAAGTTTTTTTTCTGTATCTCTTTATAGGCTGTTTAAAGGATTGAACAGTTACTAACTAGAAGCTTGTTCAAAATGCTCAATCAGTCCATAGTAAATTTTAGTTTTGCACCACCGTTTGCCTGCTACTGAGCATTGGGAAGGTCCTGACTTACTTTTGCTTCTGATTTCCATCCGCACAGCCACTGGCTGTACTAGGCAGCAAGCTACTGGTTATTGGTATCTAAGCCACTCTGAACTTGCACTGACTCTCAATGTGGACTCCAATTCATTGCCTTCTCCAGTGTGCAGCTTCTTGGTAATGGTTCCCCTGCATGAAGGGAGCCTCGTCTCCAGCCTCAGCTCCAGTCTCACCTCCAGAGCATTCTGAGCTTGCATCAGTCGCTCTGTGGATACACAGCAATTAAAGCCCTTAAGAAAAAGTCCTTTCAAAGGAGATTCCTGACTGATTGTTCTTCCCTCTGTTGTCATGAGAGATTGAGAAGAAATTCAGATAGGATGACACAGGTTCTCTGTATTCCCATGCCTCCATTACCTCACTATCTGGAGAACTCCTTGGTCTGAGGCCAGGTTTTCCAGGATCCTCCCTATCCCCTTTTCACACAGAGCACCTCTTCCAGAATATGGTCTTTCCTCTCATCCAGCCCCTCACCTTATTATTATCTCTTCTTCAGTTCTCAGCTGATGACTTCTCAGACTTTCTTTAACAGCTGCCAGTCTCCTTCTCCTGGCAAATTGACTCCTGTTGGATTATGTTACATGATCATAGATCCCTGGCAGATAACCCATAGATTAGGTGCCAGCTCACCTGAGTTAGTTTTATGGACCAGCACTTGATACCCTGGAATTTCATATGAAATGAGAATCTTTGGAGGAGGACAGATGGACACCAAAGAGCATATAACAGAGATGAAATAGGGAGATCCTGGTGAGAGATAAATGAAACAGAATAGGAAAAAAAAAAGGAGTGGGGGGAAGATAGAGAAAGATAGAGGAAATAAATGCTGCTTTCAGCTTAGCCTTGTGTTCCTACAGTCATATTTTAGAGGAGAATGGACCTGTGTGTTGTGATTAAGAGCTCCTTGTGTGGGGGCATCAGCAGCATCTCTGCTGAGCGGCACCTCTCGCGAAGGCGCAAACACTGCGGTGACAAGGCCCTGTATCACAGCGCAGCCCGGGGCTCCGCTAGCTCCCACCCCTGGGACTCCGTGGGAACAGGGAAGGCTCCGGGCCAGGCAGCCTGTGGGGCTACAGGCCGCAGGCTCTGACACATTTATTGTGAGGGGACTGATGTGCACACAGTGCAAGTGGCTTTGTTTCAGCGGAATAGACACGGAGATGACTAGCTGGTGAGGCTGTGGATTCGGAGACCGTCACATGAAAAGCGCTTGTGGAAAAGAGGCCAGGGGAGAACCAGAAGGGAAACTGCATTAATCAGTATTTTCATTTGCATCGAGGGGCTCTCCAGACAGTTAAAGGCTGGGAAAGACTAGTCCTCTCCATCTCCTTCTTAGAGGCTGCAGGTTTCTATTAATTGCTAATTACTCACACTAATGAAGAGAATGAGGATATGCTTCCAAGTATGATTAGAAAATCAGTGCTTGGGAGCTAACTCAACAGACCTGCAAAGATTTCTCTGACTTCTTGCTAGAAAATTGGATACCTCTTGTCACTTATTTATGGGTGCTTCTTAAGAATTTATGGAAGGTAAAATAGAATAAAATATTAACCTTGTGGGGAAAAAAATGTTAGGGTTACCCAATCATATGAAAGACACATACTAAATATCACCTTGGAGGAAATGTTTTATATCCTGGAATTGCTTCTCTATGAAAGCTTATTCCTATAACATGTATTTGTCTAGAAGTTTTAATCCAATGCCTTTTATTTAGTATATAAATGCTAAGTAATGTTTACTTTTCTTCTTATAAACGCAATGAACAGAAAGGAAAGCTAGGGAAAAGAATCAGGAAATGCATGTCTTTAGCGAAGGTAACTGCAATTTATGCCATGTTTTCTGTTTTGACTGGGTCCAATTATCACAGCCATTTTCCCTAGCCCCTAAGGGAAGTGCCCATGTTAGGGATTAACTGCTCGCCCAGTGTTTATTCTGCAGTCAACATTTGCTATCTAGGGATTTTCAAAGAACTGAGCAGCTGCGCTACCCGCATTTCTGAACCAATGGATAATTTACAAATACTGCTCTAGGTTCTGAAATTCTTTTGAGATGTTTTGGGTACTGGACGATGGATTTTGATGTTTGATCTTTGAAAGTGACTGTAGCAGAAGTCATTGATAGAAGAAAGTAATGAAAAGCTTGCTGTTTTGTTCCTAGCAAGTGCTCTCGGCGGTCAGGCAGGCATGTGTTGATGGTGCATGATTCAGTTCTGGCCAGGGAAAGGGAGCAGAGGGATTTCTTACTCATCCCAATGTTTGATCTGGCACCCATGAAGACAGGAAAACATCAGAAGTGATGAGATACTTGCTTTTAATGCTTGGCTATGGACTGCACTTTGGTTGAGATATTTTTGTCAGCCTTTTCTTCCTCTTGCACTGTTTTTAATCTATCGGTTAAGTCTTATAGTTCATAGCTCTGAGACATAGAAAATCCGTTACAGTATGTTGATACAGTGCCTAATATAATGGCATTCTGAATATAACATGATATTCAATTTACTGGACTATAAACTACTGTAACAAACTTTGTGAACATGAAGAAACATTCATTATTTTTGTGTTAACTCAGCTAAAATTTTTGTGCTGCAATATACCATATTTCTTATCTCTTCTTATCTAAAATCATTTACCAAAAGATGATGCAAATCTTCAGGAAAATCCCCAGCATTGCATTTTACATTGGCTAACAGTGAAGAACTGTGTTAATTTAACATCCAAGTTCCATTACCTGCTCTTAGTTCATAAACAAGTTCAAACAAATAGTTCTCTTCATAAAATAAAATAGAAAACAAACAAACAAACAAATAAAAACAGTAGCTAGATATTCTCCTTTCACACACACACAAAAAAATGATTTTCCTTGGTGCTCAATGGCAGCCTTCTCATGTCTCAGTAATAGGCTCAAAGTGCTGGACTGACATCTTTCCCGTTCGTTTGTTGTCCATCTGTACGTTATTCAGAAAACTCAATCTTGTTTATTGAATTGCTAAGGGAAATGAGAAGATCTTGTTCAAGGTTCATTTTTTTACGTTTATATAACACCTATGAATATACATAGTGGGATAATCCTGTCAAAACTAGTTATTACCACTCTAGGAGGAAAAAACAGTCAGAGCTCAGTGCGGTAGATGAAGTATGGGTATCTTATAAAATATGCTCATGTGCTCTGATTTTTCCCATCCTGTACTCACTCCTCTGCAATCTGCTTACCATGACAAAAGTCACAGGAGATGCAAAGTGCTGCGATAATGAGAGAATTGTAGGTAACTTCCACTCAGTCCCCTGGGGCGCATTTGGAGTTCACTAGCCATAGGATATAACGCTTTCTCCATGCAATTACAGCTGACTCTACATTTCTCCTTCAGTAAATATATGCAACCATTGAAAAATAAAATTCAGGTTTGCCTTAAGAGAGTGCTGAGCACATCTCTCTTTGTATGCCCCATGTTTATCCATCTACAATCTTGCAATCTCGGGAAATCAGAGTATTGGCTTTTGTTATAGTAATCTCACTGTTGGAAGCAGTCGCTCTTTGGCTATTGTAAGTTTTATATAATTAGTAATTTATGGCCTGTAATTTTCTCAGAGCACTTTTTGCAGCTGAAGTTGCAAATTGCATTATGCCAAATATTAAACCTCTGGAGGCAGCATATACAGCCTTTCAAAGATCAAAATTATACCTCTTTAAGAGGTTTCCTTCTCTAACAAATGTTTAATGCTTATTAAGAGAGATTTCTTTGTATGTAAAGTGCTGGCATATATTATAATACAGAAGATTTAATAATTAGTGTGATTCCATCATTATATCATTTTGATCACCATTATATTTTCATCAAACAGTATACATGTGTTACTGAAGTAATAGCGTTACTCCTCATAAGATATGTATCTGAAATGACTGCATTTCAGGGTGAAGTACACACGTAATTCTTCTAAAAGCTGGGTTACAGGTTTCCTTTTTTGGGCTGTTGCTTGCAAGTTGCCCGGGTTACCTCCAGGAACACTCCATGCAAGACACAGAGACATGAAACCCTTTCAGCCACCTCATGACATTAGCACTGAATTATCGTTCCAGTTTTCAGCAAGGAGAGGAATGTGTTTAACATTTCCTTTCATTTTGTTCTGCTTTTAAATATCTCTAACATTGTGCCAGAACTAAAGTCAAAAGTTAACACCATACTAATGGGGTTAATGTGTGGTCAAAGTCTGCATTTTTTTTTCTGCCAGAAGAGCATTTGACATTATTCTTGTTGAATAAAGGCAGTCATCAGCAATATGTTACAAGCCCATGGCTCTGAAAAGGAAAACCAGCCTGTTTACACAAAACCAGACTACTGTATTTTTTGTTACAAGCAGGTCATGCCGTCCAAAGAGGTGTGTTTTATTTGTACTTACAAGTGTGATGCTGCTGCTTTGCAATACAAGGAGCACGTTTGCTGCACAAAAATCCAGCAGCAAATAACAATATGACTGCTTATTCTCTGTGTTGATTCAGCACAGCACTAACCCAGCTTTGCCCCAGCTGATTTCACTGGTGTTGTAGTGCCCTACGCCTGTCAGGAGTGCAGTGATGAATCAGGTCTCTTCTCTCCAGGTGCCAGTGTGCAACAGTGAGTGTTCGAGGCAGCCTGCTAGGAAACCTCTAGGCTCCCTTACACTGTTATACAGATGAGAATGAACAGGAGCTAAAAGGAAAGGTAAAACCTCTGGGAGAAACCTCCTGCCCTCACCTTCCCATGAAAGTCTCTTGGTACTGATATTGTGTGCTTGGCGCTCAAAGGGCCAGGAGGCTTAGCTAAGTCTAAGAAGGAAACATTTCACCATATATAATTCTCCGGTAGAAACCCTCTAGAAAAGGGCATGAAAATCACTGTCATTCTTCTGCTTTTCTTTCAGTGCAGGCTTCTGCTCAAAGGGAGTGTTGTGAGAGACTGAAGTGCCATCATGGCATTGGAAATCAAGGAGAGAATTGATGTCCATGACCCGAAGGACACAAGGATGAGGATGAGGATGAGGATGAGGAGTCAGAATCTATTTTTGCTGCTAGACAGTCACAAGGCCAGCTTTGATTTTTGTTACTCTCCAAAAGCTGGCAAATGTCACCTACCGAGCTGATGCCTGTCACTGCTCAGAGTATTTGCCTTCTTCACACTTCCTGAAGTCAAACTCATTTAGCTCTTTCACCATTCTTATGGAAAACATCATTCACAGGGAATATTAGCCGTAGAAGTGGTTTGCTAGCCTTGTACGCTTTTTAGAGCTTCAGCCCCAGCTTGACCTTAAAGGAAAATGGATTAGTTCCTTAATGCAATCGGACATACTAGGGCTCACTGCAGAAGGATTTGCCGGGGGGCTGCGGATGGGGACACAGCTCCCAAGGTGGGACAGGGACGTGGTCTCGCTCAGCGGGACCCAAGGCTGCAGTGCCCCACTGGCAACCGCAATACCATCCTGTGATTAAACAAAATAGTGTGTTTTGGTTCATTTAGTAGAGAAATGGTACTTAATTAATATCTGCTGAGGTCTGCCGGGAAATTTTTCTAAGGTCTGTTAATTCTTACTGAGATGTGATCAGCAGGAAGCAATGAATGCGCTGGTTTCAACTCTGCCTTCGTGACTTTCAGCCACTTTCTGAGAGACCAGGATACTAGTAAAAAAATATAGGGCTGCCTGTAGATTAAGTGAGGTCTAGATAAAACATGCTCATAAGCTAGATGAGAGACTGTTCTTTGTGTAGCAGCAGACGACTGCATCTTTGGAGATATAAATTCAAATTACAGGTGAAAGCACAAGTGAAAATGAATGTTTTGTTCCACTTTATAACTTTTCCAGCAGAAAAGCCAGCTTAACAGGTCCCTGATCTCCTCCTTGTCTCACACTGCTATGGCAGCTATCAACACCATTTACTGGCCTCTCAGCTGAGGTGTTGCAAACCACTGTGGAGGCAGTGCCTGAACCCAAACAGTGAAATCATTCGGGGAAAGGAAAGGAAACGGAAAAGGAAAGGAAACGGAAAAGTGAAAAAGGGAAAGCAAAAAAAGAAAACAGGAAAGGGAAAAGAAAAGGAAAAGGAAAAGAAAAGGAAAAAAGAGTGGTGCAATTTCAAGCATAGCTGCACACACAGCGCAACTGAGCACTTAATAAACTGTAACACAGGGGAAACAGATGAGAACAAACAAGTGTAAAACCCTCCCTTGATAAGCCTTGATCCTGCAGTAATCCAGCCTGGAAGCACCCAAAGTAGCATAGTACCTGATAGACATTCTCCTGATCATCATGTCATTTATAGATGCCACAGACTTTCCACCACAAATCCCAGTTTTATGTTGTTCTTAACATCACTGGGCTTCCATCAGCAGGATAGATGTTTAGATGCTGGGAAGTACGCCCAACTTGGGAAAAAAAAAAAAAAAAAAGTCAGCTAAAATAATGTGGGGGTTTCCAGACGCAATGGGAGGGGAAAATGCATTGTTTTAATCTTGTTAAAACATCCTGGCAACCTTTTTTTTTTGAGGAAGGCTGCAAAACCAAAGCTGCCTTACCCTAAGCCTTTCTGTTTAGTCACCCTGCTCAGGTACCAAAGGACAACATGACTGAGGTGACCTACAAAAGGCCACAGGAAGGCTGCATGGTCAGGCTTGCTTAGTCCTTTCCTGATTTTTCCATGTTTGCCTTAGCAACTGTGACGTGCTCTCATGTGGAGGGGTTTTGTAGCTTTGCTTAAATCACCTAGTCTTTCTGCATTGGAACAACCTCATCAGCAATGCCTGCCTCTTTTAGAAAGGTCTAAAACAAAGTGTTCTGCATTAAGGGGAAGGAACTGAAAATAAACTTTCACCTATCGCACAAGTCATCTACATGTAATTTACTCACAATGTTATCAATATAGCTAATGCTACTTGATTACACTGCCTGTTTGGTTGCTTTCTTACGAGAGCCAGCCAGCAGCTAAGCTAATGCAGCCAACACTGCTTGCACTTTTGATCTACTGCAAAAACTGAATTTCAGGCTTTTTGCAGTAAAAGGATAGCACAAAAGTATCAGTGATACTACTGACTGCTCATATTTGGTGACTATAGAAGTAACCACAGATAATACACTTAATTTCTAAAGCTGAACAATCAAGTACCATTAAAGGAATATGGAAGACAAGACACAAGTAAAGCAATTAAGATAAGTGGAATGTCTTTCATTGCTTGTATCAAACAAGTGAACTATGCAGGAAGATGGGCCAACTTGGCAAACTAGCTCAAAATAAATGACCGATGCAACTTTTCATGTGTGCTTACTGTAACTCATGCACTGCTAGCTGGATTGGCTACTTGTCAATGTACTGATGTGGCACACTCTCAGTTAGTGTTTAAATAAGAACATTGCTTGTTTTAAGTGAAATTGAAAATAAGCTGACAGTAACAAACAAAATTGGCTGAATTTTGTTGTAGAGACAGACAAATACTTCTGTGTCCCGGTTTTGCACGCATATAAGAACTTCTGTTCAGTGAGACCACCCATATGTGGAAATTTACTCATTTATAGGAACAGATCTCAATATCCAGAAATTCAGCTGCCACACCTAGACATTTTTCCCATGGTGTGCGTATCTTAGTGAGCACTGTTCAGGGGGAGAAGACAGCACAGAGAGCCCATGATTAGTATAAATTCTGTTTCATAGAAGAATTTATCCTACTCATTTTCTATGATTCATATTTCAAGAAAGCATTATTAATGTATCAGGCATAAGCACTACATTTATACTACAGGAAGGGCGGAAGAAAGGCTTGTCAGTTGCTCCCAATTCTAGCAGTGGAGATCCTCAACCTCACTGATTTTAGCACGTATTTCAGATCAGGAGTATTAAGAAGTTTATTAATGACCAATATTTTTGAATGATATGGATTACCAATGACTTAGATTACCCTCATCAAGGAGATTTCCTCAGGCAATCTGATATTCAGACCTCACAAATAGCCAGGGCCTCCCTGTGATATTTCAGAATGGTTTCCTAAGACTTCAGCATTTTTGAACATCTTGGTCAATCTTTTTATTTATCTAGTAAAGAAAATGACACTTGGGTTGTTTTCTATAGCCCATAAGTAGCCTACAGTGCTGCACTTCTTTCAGGAGTGTGTAAATAATTATATTAGTAGCTGTCATAATGTTTATTTAGCCAGTAGTTGACCTATTGGTTGTGGACATTCTTAAAAGCAACATTAAAAACAGTATTTCTTCAATTCATGGGTTTGAAAGGCAAGTAAATGATGGCCTCCTTATCCATTCATGGCAGAAGACTTCAAAGAGAAGGGTCTTTCTGTCAGCATGGCCTGGAGGTGCTTCTTGAATCCCTAGGCTCCAAGTAACAACTGGGAGGAAAAGCTATTCCCACAGATCGGGAATAGCTGATAGGAGCTAAAGCCAGTGGCTCCTGGCTTTGTAGAAAGTAATGAGGGGATTTCATTAAAATCTATAACAAAATCTACTGTGAAAAGCAGACCAGGACAACTGTGCAAATAATGCATTAATATTTTTTAAATACCTTAGTCAATTCATTCAAAAAATATACATTGGCAGGAGGTGGGGAAGTAGTTTAATAATTTTAATGGCAACACTTAAGAAAAGATTAAAGGTCTAATACATTAAAAAGGAAACTCTGCTGATGCTAATCAGTTTCGCTGCTTTTATGCATCATTTTGTTCCATGTTTGTGTATAAAATGAGGTGGGGGGCGGCTGGAGAGAATTTGAAGATTTAGGGAGATTACTGCATTCAGGAGAGTGTTTTATTGCACTTCGGCAGTTCTGGATTTAACCAGAAAATCCAATTGTGGAAAAAGGATGAAACAATCTGTTTTTCCTCTAATCAATCACAAGGTTGCAGGACACATTAAAATAAATTTGCGACTGCCATTCTTCTTTCTTACCACTGCTGTCATAGGAAATGATTATCTGAAAGCTGATGGACAATTCATATATCAGCTCTGATGCCTGCAGCCCTCCTCTTTTTATCAATTTCTGTGGCTACAAACAAGTAACTTAAGAGCTGTTATAAGAACAAGGAAAAACACCTTATTGTAGATGAAGCATTTAAATAGGTGCTTTCTCTAAAATATTGGTAAAACTGTGATCAGTCACATGAAATGCTAAGACAGTGCTCCTAAAACAGTGACCCTCCTGTAAAGCTTTCCTCCTGACTTTTGCCTACAGCTGCCTGTTATTCCAAAGCTAATTGTTATCTCGGTAATAACAAACCTGTTTCCAGAAGTTATATTTTTGACCAATAGTGCCTTTGAATGGTAGAGCAGCTATCAATCAAAACCAAAGGCAATGTTTTCAAATCGATACAGACTGCAGAGTCACTCCCTGCTATTGCAGTAAGTATTAGTGGCTTAAAAACACAAACCTCCTGTGCACAACCTCTCAACCAAGGTAAGCAGATTTTTACCTCTCTAAGTGTTCGGCTCATAGCAAAAATGCATGAAACCTGTAGACTACTGGCAGACCTGAGCAAACTTGTTTCTGTGGCTGCAATGAAAATATACACCAGCTTCAGGGTACAGCTCACCTTATCTTCTTCAAGTTAAGCAACTAATCTAAGCCAGTATATTAGACCCCGCTCTGTAGCTAAGGGAGTGATAAAGGCACTTCCACAGAGCAATTCATCCTTAAAAACAGGTGCTGTTCAGAGAGATATGTCATTGCTGAAGCTACTCAGGTCTCTGTTGAGCCTAGCTTAAAATACTTAATTTTTCAACAGCTAAATTTAGGTGAATTGCATCTGAAGAGAACATAAACTTTTAGCAGTGTTTTCCTTTAGCTAATACTATGTCACTGATTTTTAGCTAATACTGTCACTGACGTAAGATGAATGTCACTGTGTTAGATGGAAGATTTCAGACTTCCACTTTCAGCTGGTCATGGTAATTACCACAGTCTTCCAACTGCAATTTACCTAATCTTCCTAACTTGTGACACATTTACAAACTACCTTCTCCTCATTTGGGTATTATTTTGTGTTATTTACCACATTTTAGCTAGCCTAAGTGAAAATTCTCATTTCCTGCCTTGGAAAGACAGGGTTTCCAGCTTTAAATGTGTATTGAGCTCCTCAATGACTTCAGCACATTCAGAACTTTCCCAGTTGTAATATGCTTAGAAAATTACAGATTTATTTTCCGTCAGTGCTTCCTATTCACACTCCCTCTGGGGTAGGATGACTGCAGTTGTCACTGATTCAAAATTTTCATAGCACATGTGGCCTCATAAATGTGCAAATTCAGGCACAAAATATCCTACACAAAATATCACAGGGTCTTGCTCTTCAAAGTATCCTGACCTCTAAAGCGAGGGCTCTTCTACAGCTCCAGAAACTGAACTCAAAATTTATGGGCTAGACCCTACAAGTGATTCCCAACCACACCAAACAGGTCCTTAAATCTGTTAACAGGCAAAGAAGGGTCCTCTCAAACACATTTTTTTTCTGGGAACTGCTCCCTGGTTCTGCAAAAGCCTGTGGAGTTGAAGTCCCTGCAGAGCCCAAGCACAACACCTGCACCTGGGGTGGACAGCTGTGTCAGGAATGAAGCAAAACCCCTGGGAGGGTGCTAGGAATAATGAAACCCAGACAAGCATATGAACAGCATCCGTACTTGAAGGTTCAGTCCTATGGCCTTTTACTCTGGGAAAGGTCAGTAGGATTTGTAAGGTCTAGCATCTACGTGTTTGAGCATTGCTCTTAGAGGACACTGAGTCTTCTTTTATTTTATCTTATTTTCCCTAAAGTTGTTCAGCTAACAAATACATGAGAGCAATGGCAAATAAACATCAGTAAGCACAGAAAGAAAGTGTTCTGTGTGGTGTTCTATGCCTTAGTGTCTAGTGCGACAACTCCTCCCTCTTTTCTCTACTTTCCTTCATGAGCACAATGTAAAGTGGTGAACAAGTGTTGAATATTAACTTAGAGTCTCCCACACTTCATTAAAAATTTTAGGATGTAGCCCTGTCTTTGCTTACAGGGGCAGAAAGGAATTGTTGCTTTCGAGCATGGAGCCCCAGTGCTGAGGGGCTCCTTAAGCAAATGCTACTTAATAGCAACAGCAGAAATGATTGGGAAGATTTTGCTGAGTAACACTCCAGTTAGAAGCAAGGCAGGGAAAGTGAGAAAGCAGCATCAGAAAATGCAAAGAGACAGCTTAAATAAGCACTGGGAACATGGCCCTCAGAATGGTTTTCAGAACGATCTTCCGGTTGAGAGTTAAGTAGCAGAGGGCTGGGAACACGAAGAAAGATCACGTTTGAATTGTCCTGAGTGCAAGTGCATGGCTATGGCACACGCTTTGTGTAAAATACACAAATAAATCAAATTAGCAACAAAGTTAACTATTCTATCATCTAATTAAATCAAGTCACAGCTCTGAAAACTAACTCATGTTTCAGACAAAAGATGCAACAAGTTAGGTTCTAATAACTATGGCATCACATCAGACAAAACTCTTGTATTTTTCACATGATTGTAATTCTGTGCCTGTATTTATCTTGCATAAAAATAATAGGGATATCCTAAGTTTGACCATAAAGGTATATATAGTGAGCATATGTTATCTGCAAAGTGCTGACCATATAAATATTTATCATATATATTTTTCTGTGCAAGAGCTGCATTTAGCTTCATCAATTCAATTTCATTTAAAAAAGACTAAGCCAGCATATTGAACTGATTTCTGGCACAACGGTAAGAGGTTTTTTTTTTCCTTTACTGTCATTTTAATTCATTATATTACTGTGCTATTTTTAAAAGATCCCATTTATTTTGTACATTACAGTTCCATAGATTAACAGTTGGAAACTAAAGATTAATTTACAGGAAATGTAAGTAAAGTATCAAAGCATAGTGACAGGAGTTATCTTAAGAGCTATATCATATAATATCCTGCAAGATCTATTCCATGGCATATTCTATGCAGTTTAGGTATTAAGTTACCGATTCTTGGTGCTACTGTGAAATAATGTAAGTATCCTGTGTCATATGCTAAAGAACATCTTAATTCTATTTTAACAAATATCTAGATGGGAAATGATGTATATAATTTAAAGGGGAAAATGAGTTGTTAAAAAAAAAAACAGCAGGGAAGCTGAGAGTAGAACATTACAATATTTCAGTTACTTAAAAATACAAAAGTGAGCCCAGGGCAGGTGAACCAGCAGCTGAAATTTATCATCATCTGATGGCTGTGCAGTGGTCCATGTGAAGGGAATTAACTTGTCTGTCCAGTTTGGAGCCGAAAACCCTCCATATTACAGAAGCTGCCACCAAGCCTGGCACCTTCATTGGCAGAGGCCAAGGGTTAGGTGGGTGCTGGGGAAGCAAATGCACTTTTAGCTGCTGACAGGCTAAGTGGAGACTTCATTTGTCAGAGAAGATGGCGAAACCACAAAGATGTTTTAAAGTAAGCTTTAAAATATTAGAACAGCAGAAATTAATGGGTAAGGTTCTTTGGCCTGTGTGAGACAGGCGGTCAGACAAAACGATCACGATGGTCCCTCTGGACTTTTAAATCTATGAATCTGTGATCACTGAATGGAAATGAAACTGTGTTCAGAATCCGACAATGTGTCTTTCCATTTGGTGTACATTGTGGCATGTGCTTTTGACATTATATGATGTAAAATATATAGAGGTTAATATGACACTCTGCATGTGTGTGGGCACTATCCATTCCCATGGAAGGCTTTTTGCAACACAGGCACATCGTATCATATTTGCATCACAAAACCTTAAAATCTTAGATGTGCTTCCCCTCTCAGTAGAGCATCTAGCACTTTATCACTTGAGTAACACAAGGCCTAGGGAAAGTAAAACAGATCCCTCAATGCTTGGTGGATTCTCGGCTTGTACTTGAGGAGTACATGAGTAAAGGCAATGTTATGACCTTGTAATTCAGCTTTCACGTAACTAGGGAAGTTTTATCGCTCACTTTGACGCCAGCAGGATCAGGATCTTTGCTTCACTGAAATAAGCAAGTAATATTTTCCCTTCTTGGGCTCCAAGACTATACACATGTACAGAACTAGCAAGTTCCCTACAAGGCCAACAAGGTTAAGTTGCCCACTCATTCTAACTGGTCTGCTCATCACCTCAGAGTGGTGTCAAAAGGTATTTGGCAGATGTAATTTGGGGAGGCTGTTTTTTCAAATGAGAAAATGTGGTAGAAAAGCCATAATACAGTCAGTTAAATAGGAGATGGCACTGCAAACACAAAGCAGTAGAAGCTGGATATCCAAGTGAAGCATACAATTAATTCTGCGTACATTTCTTTCAAAATTCTACTAATAATTGGCAATCTTATTCACTTGAGTTTACATTTGGCTAAATGACAGAGACTTCTATTAACTGATGTCTTTTTTTTTGAAAAGTTCATTTGCAAATAGCGAGGTTTGTCATTTGTGAAATGCCAGTTTTCTTTCTATTAAAAAAAAAAAAAAAGAAAATAATTAAAGCTGTTCTAAATGCATGATTTCCATTCCCAGCACATAGCACATATCACTAAACTTAGGCTCCTGGAACAGATTTCATAAACAGCAATATCCTATCTTTCTTAACCACCTTGGTCTTTCTTAACCACCTTCTTCTCTCATAGTCCGTGCTCATTTCTGCCTTTTGCCTTTGTGTTCTGCCTTCCTCGTCTGCTGGCCATGGCTGTTAGGGTTATCATGTTGCAAAACAGCTCACTAAACTCACCAGACTTTAAAGAGTACTCCTAAATTAAAGTATTTTTCTCTAAATTCTTTTCCACAGTCTGTTTTCCAGTGGCAGAGGAGTGGACACAGTTCACAGGAAGGAGTGAGCTGCATAGGGCAGAGCAGGCAGAAATTCTGTGATCTAGCATGTATTGTATAGCTATGGTCTGGGCATCACCGAATCTTGGAAACAAGAGTCTTGGATGCTCTTTAAGGGTAGCAAGTGATATCTGTAAGGAGTTAATTTCAATCTTTCTAGTTTTGCATGCCAAGTAGTCACCCAATTACACCTCAGTCACTCTGCCATTTTCCATTCGCCCTAGCTATCCCATGATGGTTTGCCACAAACAGATTCAGAAATTGACTGCCAAATTGTTCATTATAACATATTTTATTGCCACACATGATACAGCACTGATTTTCCTCCAAAACACGAGGAAAGATGTGCACTGTACACTTGATGTTACATACATTGAAGTAGAGAATAAAATCACAGCAAAGAGGACAACTATTAACTCTTGGAGTCTTATTTCTTGTCTCAATGTCTTATGCTAGTCTGGAAAGGACAAAGACAAGAAAAAGTTTTGGTCTCAGCAGTATAACTTCTCTGAGGAATGCTTTTCAGTGTCAGAACCTTGGCTTCTTTTTTCCTCTCTTACAACACGTTGCCACATAATAACCTGTGCCAGGTACTTAAAAAAAAAAAAAATCTATTTTAATCCTTCCCCTCGTTGACACCTCATTGTTTTATACTTGTAATGATAAATGTGATAATGAGTAATGACATCTATTCATGGAATGTGTGAAAGCAGGTCTGAAATGTCAGGATTTTGCATGAGGAAAATGTGTCTACAGCAAGGTCATCTGCATTGACTCACTTTAACCCATCCCTCATTAAAACACACGCTGAATTTCTCATAAGGCTGGTCAGAATACATTTGCTGTCTCTTTCTTTCGTGCTATGCCCACAGGTTTTTTTTAGATGATGCTCAAAGGCCAAATTATGGGAATTTTCAAACCCCTTGTTCCCATTAAAATGCTAATTCTGCCTGTGATTCCTATTGTTTAATCCACTGAGTGCTTTAGGACATGCAAGACAGAGTATACATTCTCTAAAAGAGTGCTCACCCTGTGTGTTTCTCCACGCCATTGTCAACAGTGGGAGAGAACAAATGGTATGGCTTGGCAAACACGCACGATTCTTCAGCAAGGTGCAGAAAACAAGCAGCATGCCGTTGTTGTATCAATTTTGCTTTCAATGTTGTATGTGATGCGCCTGTTCCGCTCCCTTCCACATAGATTTTTATACTGCCCTCATCACCATAGTATCTGAGTGCTTTCCAATAGTGCATTAACCAAAACAGCTAACATCTGTCACTTGTTTCTCCTTTCAACCTGCCCCTAGGGAGAGGAGCCTGTGCAGAGAGGAACTTTTAATAGAGGGATTTTTTTATGAGAGCGAGATAGAGAAGGAGGATTGCTTTTAAAATGTTTATTAGTGTACATGTTGTTATAAATTTATGTGGCGGGGGGGAGAAAGGTCAAAAAGTACACCTAGAGCAGGAGGTGATGAAGGAGTATGATGGTTCATGGACTCTGGGGAATTGCACTCTACTGAGATGGTGAGCCTCGCAGGAAAGCTTCCTCTGATCACCACTGTGCTGCAGGCTTGAAGTTGCCAACCCGTTCTTTATCTTGGAATATTGGATTATTGTTTCCATCTCATGAGCCAGTCCCTGGTGTTACCATCAATGGAAAAGAACTAGACTTTGAATGTGACACCCAAAATCCTCCTGGAGTCAGCACAAACAGCACCAGACAAACTGACCGCATTGTTAGGTATATCATAACTGTTTTTTCACCCCTTGTTTTTGTCTTATTTTCTGTAGTATTTAAACATTCGTCTTGTTAGATGAGAACAAGTTCCCATAGTTGAGGTGAGCACACTGCCAGCTGAGGCCAGACACTAACCATGGCTTCCAAAGCTAAACACAGAACAGGAACTTCCCCTCAGAAACCAAGACCACTTATTAGTCAGGAAATAACTTCTTTTGCTGTCTGTGCAGATAGAAAGATGTCTTCATCTCAAAAAATAAGAAGAGAGGAAAAACAGACAAGGAAGTATGTTAATCCACTCGTGATTCTTCATGCTTCTCTTAATTTCAGTCACTCTCTTATACTTGCTGAATTGTTTGGGTTCATTCATGCCCAGCAGACATCTCCTTAGAAGACTCTGCAGTTTTGAGTATAAGTTATCTAGCTAAAGTGTACTTTGAAAATACTGGTTTTGTTACATTTAAATAGTTTACATTAATGAATTCTGCTTATTGCTATCTTAATTTACCATTCAGGAGCTGTGGTTATTTCTACCTGCATTCCATCTGAAATTATCACATCGAAGTGTTATTTTTTAGAGCCTTTCATTATGGAGTAGACATTACCTATGGTTACTGCAGCAATATATGGAACTTTCAAGAGCAATACATGGAACTTTAAAGCTGGATAAAAGGAGCTAGTGAAAGAATTACTGATTATTCTTCCCCTTGAGTGGCATAGGAAGAGTTATTCACATACATCCCTGCTGAGGGCCTGTATTAGCCGTGCATCTTGATGCCTTCTCTCAGTGGTGCTGGTCACCAAGTTGAAGTTTGCAGCCCAGACTTCCTGCTCTCCTTTCCTTCCTCATTCTCATCCAGCAACAGAGAACCTAGGCAAACACTCTGGGCCTGGATCAAAGTTCATAACAGCCATCCCAAGCACAAAGGAAAGGGTTTCCACTCCCTTGCATGGATATGCAGCCCACATCATACTCTGTGTCCTTCGGATGTCTGTCCTGAAATTGAGAATGTTAAATTCAGGCTACTCCCTCCTCATACAAAAGGAGATAGATAATCAAATCATTTGTAGTTCTCAGGTTTCACTCTCAAAATGTCTTAAAACTGGATTCATTGTTCAGAGGAATTGTACATGCTTGCTTTTTTTTTCCCTTTTCCTGTGATTTCATAATATGTGTCTGTGCTGTCATTTTTAAGATGTAGACCATTGTATATAAAAACCATAAATGTCATTCAGCATCCAGGAACTAAGACTAAGTTAAATAGTCTCTTTTTATTTTTTTCCACAGAATGAAAGATGTGCTGTTCATAGGTCCATCAAGAAGAAAGGCAAGATGCTTTAACAAGTATAGTTTATTCTGCGAACTAGTTTGCATCCCTGGATTTAGGTCTGTCTCAAAGGCCTTTTTATTAGTTTGTCTCCAAAGCAAGCACAAAGAGATGGAAAATTATGTTTGGTAGTAAATACTTTAAACATTTTATTATACTATCAAATGGATAAACATCTACAAAGTATAATAATATAAAATATAACGTTTCAATGGTGCAGAAAAAAATACAGTATACTAAGCCATCAACAGTTTTTATTTTCAGATATTTTATTTTAATAATTACCATTTTTCCATATTCATTCCCAGTAGGGCATGACAACAAATCTGTTAGGCACAGGAAAAACTTCAAATCATCATACCACATTTGTGTTCTCAGCATCTATTGCTAGCGACAGAAGATCTTGCTTTAACATGCGAGTACTGAATATTTAAGAATGTGTTATAGCTTGAATACGGATAGTAGATATTGTCCAAGGAAGTCTCAAAGCTATCCATCAGGCACTACAAAGGTTGTTTTTGTGAACTAATGGACTCATAAAACATATTGTCTTTCTTATTTTCAGTGACTGTATCGCTTGAGTAACACAGTTTGTACTGTCCTAAGGAAGAAGACAGAGAAGTAAACCCAAGTTCACTTGCACGTCTTTTCCTGGGCTGCTTCTCTGTGGCCACCTGTTTGGCGTGTGCCTCTGAGCGGAGCCGCTGTGAACCCCGTGAACTCCAGGGAAGTGCACGAATCTCACCTCGCCAAGCAGAAGCCAGGATGTGACCTAACTGCAGTTTCAGAAGCAAAACAAATGAAACCCAAAGTGGGGCTTGCACGGCACTTGCAGGAGCCTGAAAACCTGTGGTTTCACGTTGCACCTTACCTGGTGCGAGCGCAAACTCTCGCTGCCTCCCCGGCGCCCTGCGAGGGGCTGCTGTGCACCCCCAGGCCCGTGCAGGACCTCCTCGTGGGGCTCCTCTCGCCCGCCTGCCTGGCTGTTTTGGTGGGTTTGTTTTCTGCGGAGCCAGCTGATTAATCCAGCTCACCTTGCAGCTGCACGGTCGTTATCTGTGATAGAGGGAAGGCAGAGGGAACACACAGCCAGGTACTCACAGATTGATAGGGGCCATTGGCCCTTTCATTAGCATATCCCCATTAAACAGGGGTAGGTTTGACTTGAAAATGGGCCCAGGAGAAAACAACGCTCTATTTATAAGCCCTCACATCTCACCGCGTTCACAGAAGTTGAAATAAAACCTTGTGTCCAGGTGGCGGGTGAGAAGCGTGTTTGATAAATTTTGGAGCGTGAGTGATAGAAGGAGGTGAAGATATTTCGGGGCGCCCAACAGTATGTATGCAGCACCACAAATGTGTCAGAGCAGAGCGAGATTTCTGAAGCTCTTCAGTTCAACCTCACAGCTCGGTTAATTGAACTGGGTGCTGCTTTAAAAACATTTTTCCATTTTAAGCTGAAGGCTGAACGTTTGAGACTTCACACAAGCCCCTCGGCGCTGACCTCATTCACACATTTTTATAAGCTAACCGCTTGGATCGCTAGGCCCAAAGGATATTCCTGACTGGAGAGCGGAACCGCTCATTCAAAAGAAGAGGGCATCCTCTAGCGGAGAAGTCCGAGCTCTGCTCCTAGCGTGGCAGCTGGAGGGATTTGACTCGATCTGGTTTCGTAATGCAAATAATTTAAAAAAAAAAAAAAAAAAAAAAGAAAAGTCACCAACATGTACTGAAAGTACAGCTGGTTTTTGAAATCCTTCATGTTCGTGCTTATTGTCAGCTACAATTCTCACAGATTCATTTGACACCGTTTTTGGCTCTTTTGGCAAATATTTTTTAAAGGAGATTAAGGCTACTTAGGAGTGAATAAATACATGAATGCTTTTGTAATGTTATTCTCCTACTATTAAAAAAGAACCCATCTAATGAAGAAGAAGAAGCAACTGTGTTTAGGTGGCCGTCCTTAGGAACGTGAACAATCCTATGGAACATCTGCAAATTGCTCAAAGTCTCCTGCAAATAACAAATAATGTGTTTCCAGGCACAGGGATCACCTCGCAAATAAGGCACCAGTAGCAGCAAGTTGAATTAGCAGTGAATATTAGTCACAATGAAGCAGTCAACCGGTGCTTGATGTGACACAACTTGAAGGGACACAATGTACTTTGAAAGGGCACTGATGTAATAGGATGAGACACAGTGACCTTTGTATGGTTGCCTTACTTGCTACACAGGCAGCAATCAAGCAACTTTAAACAGCCCTCAGATTTTGTTCCTGACCTCTCCTGAACATTTTTCATTTAATAATGTGTCAGTGGTTTTTACATCCACCCTTCCTGTTTGCACTGCAGAGAGGTGGGGTATAGGGGGGCCTGGAGAGATGGCAAAAGCTTGACCTCGTGCAGGAATGCTCTCCCCTTGTGGAAGCCCTCCAGGATCTACAGGGTTTAGGAGCCAGCAGTCATGTTCACGTCAAAAAGAACCAAACCAGTTCCTCCTCTGCCTTGTTAATCTCTGACATGTTTCTCCTCACTCTAACAATGTCACCTCTCCTCTATCACCCCACACCTGGCAGGGGATTTCCTGTGCAGCCTTCACCGTGCCAGACATGCTGCCCACGTGGGCAACTGCATCCCAAGCCTGGCGATTTCTGGAAGTAAGTATTCACAGGGACGAGCTGCTGGACCGTAACATTTACGAGTTCCTAGGCCACGTGCTTGGAGAAGAAAGCTTGCAAAAGGTGAAGTCTCCAGATCCGAAAGGCAAATGCAAAGACACAGAATGTATTACCTTAAATAAACCTCATACTTTTTTAAGCCTGAGCTTAGGGAGAGAGCTGAGCTGTGAATGCTGAACGTGTGAGCTGGCAGTGCCATGGCAGTGACAATTTCTGAGGCAGGGAGTATATTCCCCACCATGCAGCTCTGGCCACCGTTCAGTTACAGGGCACAAAGTGAATCTGGCAGACAGCAAGGTCTGTCTGTGTGCGTCAATCACGCTTACTAAAATGTCTCTCCTTATTCATTACATTCAGATGTTTGGGGAGTGAACGAAGCCTGAGCTGCAGTGTGGAGGAGGTTGTGCTGCTTGTAGGGCACTGTTTAATTATAAAAATTGAATATGAAGATGTAATTTTCACTGCACTCTCATTCCTCAAACGTGGAAGTACTGAGACATACAATCCTTAATAGTGTTCCTGCGTGTTTTCTTTCTAGTGTTATACCTGTGTTATTTCCCCTTTCACTTGCTTTTGGGAAACCTATTTGTGCTTGCATATTTGTGCAAAGACATCTGAACACTTGAAAATGCAATGTCAGAGTAAGCACAAACTCACTCAAGATTAAGCAGTGTCAAAGATAAAACTATTAACACATAATCATACTCCTTACACGATTTCCCTACTACTCCCAGTATTTTGCATTCACTTTTCTCAGTGTGCTAGTGGATGGCATTTCTGGATGGCTGTGCAAAGAACCCAGACTCGGGCAGCAATGACATAGTGTGCACTCGGTCCCATGTGCTGTCCTGGGTATTCTCACGAGGGTTAAATTCACCCCATCAGAAAACAGAAACCTACCACAAATTACAGGGCCCTCTCAGATTAACTTCTAGCTGGCAACAAATCCCAGTGCTATGCCCACGGATTCTCACTGGGTTTCCATTTCACGGGCTTTCAGTCATTCGAGCTTCTCCAGAAATACCGTCTTTTCCGGGCTCATCTCCCCATTTGGAAAGTAGGAATAACAGCAATTCTTCATTGACCCATCGTTAGCTTAATTTACTAAGCTTATGCCAAGCTTAACATTTCAATAGAAATGGAAGGTATACCTAACTTACATAAGCAGATAGGGGAAAAGTTCAAATGCTTTGAATAAATTACAGAAAACATACCACAAAATTTTTGAAGTCCAGTGAAGAATAATCGTGCTCTGCTTTTGAGAGATTTTAAGAGCTTTTTACCACAGATTCTCTGAAGAGTTGACCACTAAAAAGAGCCTAAATTAAATTACAGAAGAAAACGTAGCCTGCACTTGGGACTTTGGGATTGCTTGTTACATGTATGAGAGGTCTGGACAAGAAGGAGCAAGCTATGAATCCAGCATTGCCACCACCAGCATTAGAAACAGTTATCTAGAAATAGTAAATGGATTTCTGTTCCCTTTTTCAGTTTCACTGGAAGAGTTCTCCCAGGTGAAGGATAACCACTATCCCGGCTTTCACTGCTTACGTCCTAGAGGCACAGAGGCAATCAATGCAGAAATCATTGCCCCGCGCTCTGTTTTTGCACCGTGGATTGCTCTTGTCATCATCTCCTAGAACGACAACTTTCCTACAAATGCTCCTAGACTGAGTGGGGGAAAATCAATTTTCAATATAAAGGAGAAGTAGCTATAGATGACCAAACTTCAGTGGGAGATCTGCCAATGACACTTAGGTGCCCTTCATTTCTCCTACTGCAGTCAGTCTACTTTCTCTACAGAAACAGGTCAGGCTGGTGCTGCTGTTACTCACCACCTTCCAGAAGTCCCAGTATTAGTCTTTGGATTAGCCGTAAAGAAGAGCCCATGTTACTCAGGCCTTCAAGACTAGGCAATCTAAATCCTTCCGAAGGAGCGGATCAGGCCTCCAAGAGACACTACACGTTACAGTTCAGTCCTGTGGTGTGAATTGCTGGTACACCCTTCAGCCTGTAATCAATGTCCTTTCAGTTCATATGCAATGAGTCTTGGCTCTTCTGCTTTTACTTGTTATGTAGATGTCAATTTTTCTTCTTCCCCAGCACTATAAATGACAGTAGATTAAGGTTTTTATGATAGCATAGAAAAAAAAATTAATATGGCAATCGATAGCTGAGTTGGAAAATTGGGCTATTTCTACGCTTAGATTTTGGCTGCATGAGAAAATCAGTTTAGAAACTATTTTGCTAAATCATGGCAGCACTCTGATGCACAGATGTATTTGATGCTTCATGATGACTTAGTTTAAACTGGTAGGGAATCAACTTAAGTGAAATTTGCCCAAGCCATCCTTACACAGAGCACCAGTAAACTGCATGATGCTACTCATTGCTACTGCATTGAGCAGTACTCAATATACTACGGATTGTGCTGATACATTAAATGCATTTCTAATTCTGTTTGATTGCACTGCCTAGTGCAGACAGTGCTTGCATATATATATATATATATGTTTGCATAGACATTCTCTGAAGAATACATAGCATTAGCCTCCTTCATCGGTGCAATCTGTGCAATTGTGAGTGCCAGCTAACTGGTGAGAAAACTTATGATTAGGACAAGGACATTCTCTTTTTCTGTGGAGAGGACACTGGATTTCACTGGTTACAAAATTAGACAGACCTAGTATATAACAGCTGCAAACAATTCCTAATTTTTCATTTTATTTATTCCATAATTGTTAGGCCTTCATGATATAAGATCTGATTTCTAAAACAGAAATAATCTGTGTGAGCTTAACCTCCTCAGAAATGCTTCACATCATAAACTGTTTTTGTTTGTTCTATCTTCTGCTCCTTTTGCAGATTCTTTCAATAGGTGATTTAGTATCCAAAAGTTAATACACTCTCATTTATCCAAATGGAATCATAGCTCAGAAAAAAAAATACAAAGTACATTCAACTTTACACTTTTCAATGTAATTGTTAAACCTATTTAGTGTTCTCTATCACAGCATTGGAAAAAGATATAGTGGTGAAGGCTAGCCTATTAGTAACACAGAATTTCCAAGTAAAATATATCACCTATTTGTTGAAATTGCCCTTTTGACCATGCTGAACTGCACCTTTCCTTGCTAGTTGCAGCCTGTAATTATATCTGTACATATATCTGTACATTTTAGTTCTTTTTTAATCTTTCCTCATAAAGCAGATCCAGTTCAGTTGCTCGAAGTGCAAAAATTAAGATCTGTTTTGAGCAGGGCCTCTGTAGCACTGGGTGAACGTCCTGCCTGGAGAGCCCCCTCCAGTAACTTTGGTGTTTCTGCAGTGGGACTGCACTTTTCCCAACTATTTTATATTGCACTGGAAGTGGAAAAGGAAGATTCTCATCTCAGGTCTATGTTCATAACTTGCAGCCCTCACTAAGAGCATGTCTAAAGATCACAGCTATAGGAAACCTTCCCCTAGATTTAAGAGGAAGAAGTAGGAGTTTACTGCTAAGTAAACAGTCAAACCTTCTTTGGCCCGAAGCACCACCTCACTGCTAACCAGGCTGACCAGCTCTGTGTTCGTTCTTTGGTTTTGCTAGTCTGATTGTCCATAAGCACTTGTAATCTTTTATACTGAAAATGAAGAAGGAACCGCCTTTTCTGTTGATTTTCTTTTTAAAATGCACTTCAGTTGGCTTCTGCCTGCCAGAGCAGCAAGGTTCTGACAAAGTACTGTGGTATGATTAATAAATAATGCAGTTTGGACAAGATGAAGCATACATAACGAGAAAAAAAACCTCATGAATCAGTTGAATTTGATTGATTATCGAACCATGAAGTACACCAACCATTTGCAATATGTAAGTAAAATACTTACCAAAAAAAAGGAAAATTGAGTCGGATTCTGAACGTGCAATATGAACAGTTAGGTAACTGAATTATTTTGCAAAGATACAAGAATGAGAATGCCCGGAGATCGTCAGATAACTTGCTGAAAAACGATGTACACCCAAGATTCAATCCCTGGCAACAAATGAGGAAGTGTTCCCCGCTCCATGAAAATCAAGGAAAGCTGAAATGCTGGCATGGGCAAGAGGAATTTGATCAGCTTCTTTTCTGTCCGGATGGTCTCATTTAGTTACAGTGACATGGGAAACTTTGATGATATGTGTACTGTGAGCAAAATACGAATGCTTTGTCTTACAGAAATGGAAGAAAAACCTGGGTAAGGAATCTGAGTTTGGAAATGGCATAGAAAAATGTCACGGGTCTTAAAGGTTGTGAGACAGAAACTCCGGGAGCGAGGGGTTCACAAAGCAATCCCAGCCAATGATCCGGGTGACTTCCACAGGGCACTGGGCATCTTCACAACGTTCAAAGGTTGCTCAGGATTTTCATATAAATCAGCCCCTTTTCCCGGCTCGCTAGCTGAGTGCTCCTGCTGCTGGGCGCTGAGGGAAGCTCAGCAGGGCCACAGATGTCGAGGACTGTGCGAAGGTAACGTAGAGTGATTTAATGACTGTACTGTAAGAGAGAAGTTAATTTATCATACGAAAATTCAGAAAAGAACTTACTTCTGCTGATAAAATATCTTCTTGCAAGAAACCTAGTTTAGGCTTTTCATGCAGGCAGAATTTTTTATTAATCTTTACCATTTTCACTGGCACACGCTTCAAATTTTAGATAGTTTTTCTACAGTGCTTGAAAAGTGTATTAGCTAAAAAATACACACTGTAAAGTTAGTGTAAAATGTGCATCCATTATGCAGCAGTATCAAGGCAGAATTAAACTCCGCTTTGAGGCAAGACATAATATCTCTCGCTCCTGTGAATGAGTCTTGATTTAACCAAATTCTCTACTGGCACAAGGGTTCACAAGTTCCCCGCCTAATAAAACATACAGCAGAAAATGTGGCAAATAGCTGAGCTTTAACAGAGTAAACAGATCTATTCCCCAAATATATGCATTTTCTCTGAACACATCTATTCCTTGTCAAAATACCTTTCCTTAAATACCTCAGTGTGTGCATTGTTCAAACAATGTGTGAAATATCCCGCAGCAAGTCTAGGTTTAGCTCTGTGAAGTCTTTGAAAGAGGAACAGAAAACACAAGGAAACATATTGCAAACTATAAATTCAGAGTTGTTTTACTTCCTTGAAAAGAAAATATTTTGCTATCCAGTTCAACATCACTGTTCCCGTATTTCCAGCATTTAAAGAGTCTTCTACACACTGTTAAATTTTCCACAAAAAAGAATATCTGGAAGAAAAGCTGAACAACGTGGTAGCTTGGAAGATGATGGGAAGCTGTTATTGGATTTCAGCCTATGTTTCTGTATGAGCACTTAATAGCATTGAGCAAATAGAAAGCAATTGGCCCTGGAATATATGAAAAACATGCAGGATGATATACTGTTCAGATGCAGTAATGACAATTTTCATGCTACAATAGTTTAATGCATAAGCTGAAGGAGATGATAAAGGTCTGGGGTTTCAACTATCTTAACTGGAAGTGCGGTCAATTGTAGTGTGGGTTGTTGCACATTTCCCATATTTTAGACTCAGGCTGTTTGATAATGCCTTCTGGAGAAAAAAAAATCTTTATATAGCTTTTCTTTTTTGATAAAAGAAATATCACTGTAAGGTATGTTTTGAAATTTTCATAGATCTGAATTGAGAGTAAAGTGTTTCAAACTAAAAGAGTTTATTTCTCATTCTTGACATGAGACAAAGAAGAAGAAGAAAACAGGAGTAGTATTTTCCTCAATATTGAGGTACTGTGATAGAGCAGCACCAAACACAAGCCATGAATTAGATGATCTTGCTTTTTTGAATCTTTGGGTTAGATGATCTTAGGTGATTTTAGATGATCTCACATATGTTACTATTCTGTTTTCTTTCTATGTGTGTAAGAAGGCTACTTCAAAGGAAGGGATAAGAACAGCAGATGCACCTCCTACAGAGAAGAACACAACTGACCAGCACGTGGGGGCTCTCACGGAGCCCCTAGGGGCTCTCTTGGGCCTGAACTGCCCTGACCAGCCCCTGGTGGTGCCCTCACCCAGCACACAGGATGTGTCTCACTGACAGGGCTCTTGGCAGGATGTCAGGCTTGCAACAGAGCCCGGTCTCCGCTCCTGACTTCAGCCCTAGGTCCTGCCCCATCTCTCGCAGCCCCTGCATGGAGCCCCACATGAAGCCCGGCCCTCGTTCACTGGTATGGAACGAGGGGACGCGCTATGACAGGGGAGTTGTTCTCGGAAAGCCCCTTCCCCCATGTTATGATTTCCATGAACCTGCAAAGTGCTTGTAATAGTCAATAGCTGAGATTCAATCCGGGTTATAATGCTAAGAAATGACGACAGAGGTTGGGTTGGGGTCTCTCTCTAGCACATATTTTTATGGCCCTTCATGATTATAGTGAACACTGATGTCCTCTTCAGGAACATTGCAGAACTGCTGCTCTGGTACAGACTCACAACTGCTTTCATAACAAAATTTCAGTGAGATATCAACCTTGGCTCCAAAGCTGGTTCCAGCACTAACCCAGCAACTTCCTTTCAGCCTCTTTTTCCATGTGGAAGGACAACTGGTTCTGCAGACGGTCTGCTTTTAACACCAGTAAGTGCATTCTGAGAATCCTGCATCTGCCACTTAGGTCTATTCTGACCATTTTCAGAAAAAGCAGACTACATATGCCCATATGTGATTCTTGAAATATCTGTAACTCCAAACTAACAGATTTTGCTATTTTCCAGAATATCACTGTGAGTTTTGCAGGAGGAATGAATAAACTCTCCTGACACTCAGGAGGCTGGCTGGGCTGTCTCGAGCCACGGTTTGCATGACACAGGACCACAGCATCAGCATGGTGGCTGCTTCAGGACGAAGGTGATAAATCAAAGCAATCATGAGAGCAAACCGGAAAATAAATATGTGAGCTTTGTATTTGCAATGGAAATCAACTACAATCCGTGAGAGTCTTTGCTCTGATGTTTTAACACATTTCTATAACGGCTGCTTTGATGTTTGCTTGAGATGTGCCTCCAGATGTCTTCCAGGCTTGTATTACCAGGGTGAAGGTAAAGGGTAACAGCTGCCTCTCTCTGTCTCCTCCCACAGTTGGCTGTTATCCCTTCATCAAATAGTAACATAAGGAAAGTACCCCCAAAAGGTACCACTACAGTTAACACAGAAACATGCAGCCAGTGGTAGGAGATAAGGACTGTGGGCAGGGCCACGTCGTAGTTAGAGCTGACACGGTCGCTTCTTCCTACCTCTACCTGCTCCCTCTGCTGGAGATCCCTGTCCTGAGGAAGGGTGATGGGAACCATCTGTTTTGTTGTGGGTTGTTCAAGTTTATTTATTAATTAGTTCTGAAAAAAAAGACTCAAAATCATTTTAAGAAAATGTTATTGAAGCTGGCTTAATCTATAGGTTAGGGACCAATATGGAGAACAGCTAAAACAGGGATACTGAGAGGTGATATCTCCCCTGCGCTTACAGTGTGGGTGGAGGAGGAGGATGCAGAGAGAGTGTCTAACCCTGGACCTGCTGCATGCAGCACAGCTCACCTGGCCATTCCGTAGGGTAAAAGGTCCTAGCTGGAACACAAAAATGAGAAAAAGACTGCAGGTTTATGATGATGATGATGATGATGTTTATTTGGCATCTTATTCTCAAAGGACTGATTAAATTAAGAATTAAGATTCACCATGAAGAGGTTTGGGGGCATTATAAAAAAAAATTGAACTCTATTATTGCTGACTATTTTTCTCCAACTAAAAAGTTGAAACAGGCTGTTTTTAATGAAGATTTTTATAATGTTGCTTTGGATGACCCAAAGTACCCAAAGTTTGAAGATCCCAGGTTAGCCTTTCTACTGGCTTTCTGCTTTCTACTACACTTATACTTGCCAAGCAAAATCTTACTTAAAAAAAAAAAAAAAGAACTGAAGAAATATCCTGTCTCTTAATTATTGGAGATATGTCTCATCTTATTGCCTGCATTTCATGTCTTTTGACATGCATTTTTTAGCATTCATAAATGATTAAAAATGTTCATGATTTTTCTTTCAATATACTAATCAAAGTGCTTAAGGGAAGGGCAAGAATGAAGTAGCTTGGTTGCTCATTTGGAAAGGAAAGAAGAAAGATCCATTCCAGCATATTTTGTCTTTGCATTTTGCCATGTGGAAATGTAAAGTGCTACATATGGGTTTTTGCAACGTTTTGCCACTCTGCTGAAAGAAAGAGACGATTTTAGAGCCTCTTTTCCTGCCAAAGCTGAAAACGAACTCTCTCAAGGAATAGCTTTGGCCATCATAAAAACAAGTGTGATTCTTAAGCTTCTCTAGGAGGATACATTCTCACCAGCTATCTGTCACATCCAAATGTGTATGTACAAACACACAGGCTCTCTCCTGCTCCAGGAGGTGAATGCCCTTGCCCTATTATTTCCCACTAGTTTTGGTATGATTTCTCTTTCCTGACAATGTGTAAGTATTTCTAGCACAGCCTTTGAAGACAGTCTATTTACTAAAGTGTTGCTTCTTTCCTTGGTTTTAACGATGCTGAACTACATCCTTTCCTATGGTCTGGATGGATGTCTAAGAATGAGGGCTAAGCTCTGACGGTGCAAAAAAGGCTTAAATGGGTTGACAGGCTTCATCATACAATTGCAGACACTGAGGAGGGAGAGCAAGAGCTACAAGATTAATATACTTGATAAGCTCATTGTAGTCTTAGGGAAATCTATTAATCTGCCTAATCTAAGCTTTTGCTGTTTGTCTCTTTGAATGGAGATGCTCTGTAAACTCCGAATTGCATACGATGGAGTCTAACAGCCCTCTCTAAGAAGAGTGTCCACATGTTTCTGAGCATACCACACCATGGCGTGATTCAGCGACTTAAACTCAGGAGTTCGTTACCATTTCAGGTATCCTGTGTTATTCTGTGGGGCCTCTGCTGTCACTCAGAAGGCTTCCCACCTGAACTGTGTCACATCTGCCAGCCAGGTTTGTATGTCACAGATCGTCTAGAGCATCTAAAGTTATATTAGATGACTCTATTTAGTCATGTATTTCTCCTCATAGTTCTTGTGAGGCACAAAGCAAGCCTAAGCGCTCAAGCTGCAAAATCAGGCCCCTATTAATTCATATATAGCCATGGACAAGGATGGTTAACAAAAGGCATATTTCATCTAAGGCCTACGCTGTGGCTTAACCAGCACTCTCCGAATCTGCATGGCCTCCGGTGGTGTCTAAAACCTCAGGAGATGAAAGGCTTGAGAAGCTATTGCAGAAGCACTTCCACACTGCAGGCATGCCTGCAAGCTCTGTGCTGTGATGAATCAGGGATCAAAATTTGCACTCAGCTAGAGGGTTATATACTTAGATCACTGTCAGAAAAAGCATTTGGACTTTCTATACCAAGATTAGAGAGAAGGCTTTAGAAGAAAGAGCTTTTTTTCTGGAACGGAATTGGTCTTCCATTAAGAAAGGTAATCTTGTGCTGTGAGTAAGCTGCAAATGGACAGGCAGCATACTTGCCCTTGGAGTGGACAGACAATCTCACGCTGCTGCCCGACGAAAGAGAGATGATTCAGGAGGTCATGTTGTTTCTTCCTGCACCGAGATCACTGTTGAAGATCCTGTCTAATTCTGACATGAGTGCTTCAGAAAACATACTGAAAAAATAGAAAAGGTCTCTGAAAAGCAGTAAGAATAACAATCTTTTTCTGGAAATGCCCAAGAAACAAAAAATGTATCCATGAGTGTATGCTGAATTTGCCCACAGACAACTTATCTGAGGTTGCAGAGGAATTCCAGAGGAAAAAGGTGAAATAAAATACAATGGGAGCTAGGATACATGTAGATGACCAAAATCAATAATATATTTTGCTTATCTTCACAGGAAAACCAGCTTACCCAAGACAGCTCATCCCAAATAAAGTCTGTATTTTTCAATATGTTAGTTTAAGAAAAAAATGTGGTGTTGTGAACAAATAACTGGAGTGAGACCCAAAAAGGCTGTGTTCTACACAAGATTAAAATCCTGGTGCCAATGGTTGTAGCAGTGTGTGCAGATCAGCGAGGGAGCCCTAGCACTTGTCTCTGCGCTGTAGCACTGGCAAGGACAAAACTGCTCCTAGTACACGGTGCCAGGGGCAAACCTGAACACAAGTGGGCATCCTTAGACTGCTCCAGCCATAAATAAAGGTTTCGGATTGATCTTTATTGTTTCCACCACATCTTTTCTTGCTATTTTACTGGCAGTGCTTGCATTTGGGTTGCAAAATGGCAAGAAGCTGCAGCACCACATAAGGATTATTTGTAATGCCAGCCCTGTGTCGGGAAGGCAGGACATCATGGACTAAATCGTTGCTTTCATCTCCCTTTTGGGTTCAGTAAATTTTCACCTAAGACTGACTGATCAACCATCACTTTCGCCCTTATGGTGTGTAAGGCAGGCTGTAAATCTCATTTGACTTATGAAAGCCTTAAATCTGTGTTAAAGAATATTTCTTTCACCTCTGGAATAGGTGGATTTTCTTACTGGAATTAACTATAAATGTAATTGACTCTCAAGGGTCTTAACAGTTCCCTTGAAACTATCATGTTGGGTGACAGGTGACTCCTTCCCAGAGAAAAATATGCCAGATGCAGTCAGTACCGACCTTCCTCCACATGGGCAGTTCCTAGGTTGTGCTAATCTCATTGCAATTGTAAAGGTACCAACACAGCCTGCCATTTTCATAAGTTCTCTCCCACCTTCACAAAAATGATAAACTTCACAGATGACCACTGTGTAGTAAGTTTTCTTAGAAATGATGTTTAACTACCTAGGACTCATGGGCTGGAGCTCTTCACAGAATCACAGAATGGTTGAGGTTGGAAGGGACCTCTAGCGATCATCTAGTCCAACCTTCCTGCTCCAGCAGGGACACCCAGAGCACGGGGCACAGGGTGGCATCCAGGTGGGTTTTGAAGACCTCCAGAGAAGGA
>VZSG01000058.1:1227336-1249474 GCA_013398315.1 Nothoprocta pentlandii
ATAAAATAAAATAAAATAAAATAAAATAAAATAAAATAAAATAAAATAAAATAAAATAATTTTCTGGGTGATGAGCAGAGATGACAGAAAGCTGTCAACTGGAGTGTTCTGGACAGATTATTTTTGGATATCTAAGCCACAGAAATAAAAAATATAGACAGAGGTGGTTGTTCAGTGTAAGCTTTAATCAGATGGTTGTTGACTTATAATTATTTAATTCAAAATATTAAATGCATCAGATTTGGGGAGCAATACTTTCGTAATGCCATATAATCTTGCACTATGGTGCTATAGTAGTACCACAGAAGTCTGCCTCTGGGAGACGTAAATTTAGGAGTAGTTTGTGTAAACTGCTCACATTAGCGTGTTCAGCTGAAAGATTGTTTCACTGGATTAGATCCTTTAAACAAATCTCCTCAGGCTGGATTAGATCCTTTAAACAAATCTCCTCAGGCTAAAACTTTAAATTAAGACACTGTTCAGTCCCGCTGAAGCTGTGGAAATGTAAAAATTGGTGTAGAGAGAAGAGGATGCTTTATTGAATCAGGACCAGCATGTGTTCAACAACTTTGGAGAGTTTTTGAATGTGGTTGGAAAACGTGGACATCTATTTTACCTTGTTCAGGCTTTCCGTTTGTGCCCACAGTTACAGCATGCCTGGTCAGCCTGCCAAAATGCATGAAGACCTTAAAGCTTTTCCAATGAGAAACAGTTATCCTGCAGCTTGAGTGCTGGACATGTGTTAGCTGGAGCAAAATTCTGCCCAGTATAAGGAGATATCTTAAAGGGACGTAAATATTAACAAATTATTATTAATCTGTTATGGATTGCTAGAAGAGCAGGCTCCGTAGGACTGACAACGAGCCATGGTGCTTGTCTGAAGGGTTTTATTACTTGAGCTGAGATAGCAATGAAGCACTTCAAAGGTTAATTATGGACAAGATGACAGCAACAGGTGAAGGCGTAATCACCATAGGTACTTTGTTGGATCATATTTTTTAAAGGGTATAATATATGTGTATATATATAAAAGATGAAGGAAGAGACCGTCAAATCTACAAAGTGGTGAGTGACAAAGCATGAAGAAAAATTCACCTAAAGAGCAGTCAGGAAACACTCTTGAGTCAGTGAAATCTTGTTCTGCCTGTCTAGCACAGGAAATTTCATTTTAGCTTCTGATAGAATTTAGGTGTCAGAACTGGTTTATGAAATACTGATTAAACTGCTACACCAAAGAATTCAAGTTCTCTCTCTTTGAAGAGAATATACACTGATTTTTGATAATAATTAGAATTATCTTGTGGTTTTGATGACATATACAATTCAGGCTCCTCATTACTGGTCACAAATGTGAATTCAAAAGATAATTTTTAAGTCAGTCTTCCTATGATGAGGGAAGTCTCTTCAGGTATTAGATGGAGCGGGACTAATTAATAAAGTGCTTTTAGGCTCTGCAAGAAGATCAGAGATTGCTCTTGATTTGCATCTTAATAAAAATCATTGACAGTGTAAGGAGTTCCTTTGATTATTAAAATATGGCATTAATATTGAAGCCTTTCACAGGTAAAGACATGCTGTTATGAACATGACACCGAGGAAAAAGTCATTACACTTTTTTTAAGTGTTTCCATTTCATATCCTCTCAGTGAATCAAACTAAGGGAGTCCAGTGTTATTAAATTCGATGAAGTGAGGAGTGACAGATACGGTTAAGACAACTTGCATTAGCTCCTTAAAATATGGGAAGAAGCAAATATGTGCAAGACATCAGTAAGGAGGAGTTTTAGGCCCAGGTTTACTCAAGCTTCCCCTTTGTATATACAATATATACCATGCTGTTCCTGGTCCCTCTTGTTTGTTCTGACCATCCCCTACAGAAGAGAAGGAGAAATATACAGCACAGGCAGTGTAGAGCAAATAATAAATGGAACAGAAGTTTGATGTAAAAGCCAGAATTACAGTAATAATGAGATTTTATATCATGTCCTCTATCTTGAGTACTTCTTAAAGCTAAAATTACTACTTACTGTAAATTAACTGTTCTTTCCTGACTAAAAATCACCAGAACTATAGCAGTATTAACTTCCAGACAGAGAGTGGCTTGAAAAACAGAGTGTGTCACTCATGCCTTATGCATGTACTATGTGTTCTGTACTGTGGGTAATGTTAGTGATTGGTCATGCCATGCTCTCAAATGATGTAATTAATACACAGTAAATGACTCCTAAATTTATCACCAATCAGAGTGTAGTAATTGTGGAATTGTCCCAAATCTCAAAGAATGTGTGAGTAGACAGTGTGAACAGCCTGGCCATGCTGCAGCAAGGGTGTAAATACAGACCTTCAGACATTTAATTTGATTCCTCAAGAGACAACTAATTTGATAACAAGCACTTTGTGTTGGTAGCTTCCTTTTTAGAAGAGCTCTAGAACTGCTCAGGTTTTATTTTGGGGAGTATATGAGCCTCACTGTTTGCTGCAGGCATTTGTATCTATCGTCTGCTTTGGAGTACTTTAACAGCATTTCCAGACATTCTGATTGACCAGAATATCTCTACTTCTAATATTTTAGGAACAAGTTCTACTTTCTTCATATTTCTGAAACTTCAACTTCTGAAGCCTACAGCAAGAGTTGTATCATGTTACAGACCGATTCCTTAGAAATCTCAGGTATTGGAGATTGGTGTTTTAGAGGAATGGCAGTTAGTGAGCAATTACAAAAATTATATCCCAACTGCATTAATCTCGTGAGTTATGTTAAATGATTCGTATTAGGTTAGAAGAATAGTAAGCAGTAGAGGTGTATTCAACTTGAACTTCACAAGGGAAAAAAACAACATACTGGTGCAAAGAAGAAATCTTACAAGGAAATCCTTTGTTTTCTCTACTTCTTAAAATTTTATTTGCTTTTCCACTTACTGGTGAAATTTGTTTTGGAGATTTGGCAGGTTATCCTTTTTTACAATACTATATATGAGTTCGGTAGCATTAGTCTAAGGATCTCTGTCAAGAATGAGGACGCTCTTGTGCTTGGTTCTGTAAGAACACAATACTATGGTGAATCTTCTTTCTGAGGAAGTTCAAATTTAGTTGGACTGAACAGCTGGAAACAATTTTCTTCATATATGCCTTCCAAATAGTCCTGAGTTCCCTTAGATTAAAAGGAAAAAAAGCATCAAGTGATAGCAATCTAATAGACTAAATTACCATAACACCAGGAATTAGTAGTGTAGTTTAGCACTCAGCAGGCACAGTGTGAAAATTACTTAAAACATGAAGTGGTTGGTTTGTTACAAAATTGGTGTTATATTAAGAGTTACACAAAAATCGTAATCCAAAACTTGAAAGATTGAATAATCTGATTTTCTTGTTTTTTTTTTTTAGCGTTCACCTACTCCTTACTTTCAACTGGTAGGACTGATCTTAAATGTTTCTTCCTCTAGATCACCACCTTGATCACCACCATTAAAGATTTCTAAAAAACAGTAGATGCACCTCTTACTATGCCATACGAAATAGAATGATTTAAGTGATTTAAGTATCGTGTCAAGGTAAATAGCCTATTTTAAGAAATTTCTTTTAAGACAAATGATATTTCACATTGTGGCCAAGTAATATTCATTCCAAAATTATTACTCTCGGGAGCTTTTCCATACTGCAGTATGTGGTGGTTACTATTTTATATGCTTAGAAAATAACTCCATAAACAAACATTCATGTAAAAATTGTCCAGGTTTTTATTTGCTGTGCCATCTGTTGCAAAAAATTCTGTAGTTTCTTGTGTACATTGACAAGGTCCTGAAAACTGATGACAAAGAGGATGACAAAGATAATATGTGATTAAGGCTTAAGGAAATTTTTGGGCAGTGGTACATGTGGAAGGGCAGCCTAAAAATCTATTTGAGGAGCAAATGAACTAATCTTATCTGTATCTTTTCAAGTAGTATGATTTACTGTGACATCATCTTAATGCTGATCTTAGTGATATTTCTTAATATAGTGATAATTCTTAATGTATCACTTTCCTTTTCCGTTGTACAGAAGTGAGAAAATAACATATATATAGTGAGTGTGTGAGTGTGTGTCCATTTGTGTTTGTCTGGAACAGCTTATTCAATGGACTAAGACTGTAATGAGAGAAATTAAAAGTAGTAAAGTTGTATTTTGAATGCAAAGAGATTTATAGCCATTGCCTCCTGAGAAAGAGACTCCCCTAGGGTGAATCCAATTCCTGAAGAGCTTTTCTTTGCTGTCACCACTGCAACGTCCTTCCTGTAGAGTAACAGTGTTAGTGTATCAGAAATATGGGGTTATTATATGAGAGAATAGACAAGTGCTCTACGTTTCCCAGCACTTCAATCCTACAGTGACAGAGGAGCCTGTTATTACTTAGAAAATCATTCTGGAGAGCTATCAAGCATATTCTTCCTCGAAAGTCCTAATAAAGGGACTATTTAGAGCAACTGGAAATACTCTTTCTCCCCCTCCTAGTACCTGGATTTTTGAACTGGCCAGGCAGTAGGTCTGCTTTCAGAAACAACCCTTACTTGCATCCCAAAATCCGACCTGTTGGACCAACAGGAAGCCATACTTATTTATGAAAATTAGTGGAAAGGAATGAAAAAAAAAAGCTGCCATCAATCAACATGTAGGTGCTGTAAAAATAAAGGGATGTATACACACTTATGGAATGCATTGCTGTATGATGCCAAGTAGTGCATAGCCCATGCTGGGGAAAAGAGATTCTCTTACGGAGGCGGCTTATGGAGCATCAGCTGCGAGTGTGTTCAGTGCTTTAGAGATGGATCTGAACTGTCTGCGGATGAATTGTCCAGCTGGCTGGTGTGCAGCTAGAGCATGTGCTGCCTGCCTTCACCCTAAGGGGATGTTCGGGATCTGGGTGGTTTCAGTTGTCCTGCCTCAGTGCTGTAAGCTTGACAGCTGATGTCCTAGCAAGGCGTGTGGTGCTCTGGATAGGCTAAAGTGTCTGATAATCCTGGAGAAGGCTTTCTACTCTCTAGCAGGATCTAGCCAAACAGATGCCATTCCTAGAATACATGTGATACACAGCCCACTTAATTGCAGAGTTATGCCTCCATTTCTTTAAAGGGTATGGGGAACATTTATGAAAACATTGGAAACTTTTATTTTTGATATATTCTTCTGCACTAAGCTGCATACTTAAGCAAATAATTTACAGGAATAAATTCTTTTAAAATTTATTTTTTATTTCAACTCTGCACTTACAGGAGAACCTTTCAACTGTCATTCTCACTTTCCCTTTTTAATATTTTGCAAATATACCAATTTTCAGAGAGGGTGGGGGCAGAAGAGAGAGGATGACAAAAGAAAGGGCAGAAATATATCTGAAATGTCAAACTGCTGGGAAATAAAAAAAGTATTGTTCTAAAGTCATAGCAATGCTAGGCCTTGGCAGTCCGTCCACAGGCTGAGGAGCTTGTCAGGATGAGACAGGGCAGATCTCTTGATCAAGCCATATCAAGTTTAAATCTGTCCCCTGGAGCCTGAGAGTCATGATGCCACCATGGCCACCAGAGCACAATATATAAGGCTACCAAAGTCACCCCATGAGAAAGAAGAAATTATCAGTATGTCCTTCTTCCTTTTTTCACTGGAATATGCTTCTCTCTCTTTTATAACCTTGAATCTTGCAGCACGCTTTCATAAAGCAGCAACATACACTGCATGTTTCTGATGAAACTGTCTAACTTCTCATTACAAGAGCTCCTTGTTCTCTTGCCAAGAAAAAAGCATCATCAGCTACTTAGATAACACAGAATATTACAGAAAACAACAACAAGTAAACACTGTTATTTTTTCTTTACTTCTATCCTGCCTTGTGACAGGAATCTTCCCCACCCCCTTTGCTAAGTTCGTGGTTAACAATAAACAAAGCTGCTTTCAGCAGCTCTGTTACTGCAGCCTCTGCGTAGCATAATACAGTGAAGCCATGGTAGTATTAAGAAAAAATGGTTAACCATAGTAGTGTTTTGCTTTTTAAGTAAACCTTATTTGACATCCAAACTTGTCTGGAGATGATACCCTTTTCTTGCATTCACAAAGAATGGGGCTGCTGCAATTCCAATAATAAGAATAGCATGAATAATTTTCCAAGTGTTTTATCAAGCATCAAAGAAAAATGCTTACACCGAGAGAAACAGTGTCATGGCAAAGACTTGGGAAGTGTCAAGAGATTATACCCTGTTTGCTCCACAAAGTGGCTTTGCCTTGCGTATATCTTCCACTCCTGCTAACAGAAGGTTTTGTTGATCAAAATTTTTGGAAATTATCTGAAGATGTAAAGGTAGCTGGCAGATCTCAAATACTGATTTGTAAGGAAACATTGCTTTTGTAAAACACTGAGATTTTTTCTGCCTTGCTCAAGGGACATTTCATAAAGAAGAGGTGTAGGGACTTCATATTCCCCAGCTTTAAGCGACTAATTTTGGTCAACTATATTAGGACTCAGTTTCCCAAGACTCCCTCTGTAGTCAACAGAGAGAAATAGGATCTTGCTGAGTATTCCAGACCTGACATCTAACTCAGATGCCCTGTATTACCCTTCAGGGGAGGCTTGTGAGCGAGACAAGATTACACACCCTTGGTAGTACGTGAGGGGTCGGCTTGCACACGGTGATCCGCACTGCTCCGTGTTGGAGGCGGCCTGCCAGGTCTGGGACTCTCCTTACGGAGCAGGGACAGGCACAGGCACAGCAGGAGGGTTCAGTTTGCACCTGCTGCCATTCCCCGTCCCCTCAGAAGGGCTGCAGGAAGGGTGGCAAGCTGGACACAACAACCTCATAGGACAAATTCCTGGCTTGCAGGCGGCCCCTGGTTGAGCCAGCTAATGTCAGTCCATTTCTCTTCCCTCCCTGGCTCTGTCATGCTAGATTTCTCGTTTCAAGGCTGTCGTATGCGATGTGCCTGACATTTTGGGCCAGGGTACTTTGGTCGCCTTGCTCATGCGTATGCCAGGCAGGTTATATGATCCCAGGTTCGGAATAATGATTTGTTCCATTTGTGGCTGTCAGCTGCGGCCGCTGCAGTTCGTGTTCAGCAGCCCTTGGCCGGGCCGGCGCGCGCCAAGGGCGGCCTGAGGAGCAGGCGCGAGCGGCCCGCGCTGCCCCGGGGAGCCTCTGCACCGGGGCCCGTGCGCCACAGGCCTTGCTGAGCTTCCCCCAGGCCCGGGGTTGGCCTTCACAGCTCCGGGCAGGCTGAAAGTTGGGCTTTAGAGAGGTCACCAACCCCTTTGAAAGATAATGCACCCCCTGACACTGATTTACCTCAGGTGGTTCTCTAGGAGCACTGTCCTCCTGCATCTCCGTCCTAGGGAGCCTCTGTTAGGAAGTCACGTAACGTTTTGTCTTTGTTTTGTACCACATTGCTATATCATTTTATTTTATAACACACACTGTTGCAACAAAAGTTTCTTAAGACCTTGGTATTTGTTGCCGGATTCTTCATATTTATCCACTGCATCCCATAAAATGTCCTACAGCGATTAAAACATAGCGGTGTTGGGGAAGAGCCCAACTGCAGGATGGAAACTTCAGCTGATGTGAAAGGCTGAAAGTTATTGGCTATTTGAAATGCAATGGCTAAGAGATTTTGGTTGCTGTTATCAGTGTTTACACCAAAAATGCTTACACCAAGAGAAACAGGGTCATGGTAAAGACCTCAGAAGTGCCAGGAGGTTTTATCTTGCTTTTATTAAAAGATATTATATTATTTGCTAAGTCAGCCTGGCAGCCTAAAAAGAAACTTTTAAAGCAGGTGAGAATCTGATTTTACTTACAGAATGTTTTATTTATTTAAGGCTATTCGAACTGACTTGTTTAATGAATGTATCACAACTTACCTGATGACCCAATCCTTTTTCTGCTCAGTTACAGCTGTGCATAACAAAGGGAAGGTCATACGTATCCAGTGGAAATTGAATCACAAAAGCATAAAATTAAGTCTATCAAAACTCTGCATAAGTGCTGCATATGCAGTTCTTTCTGTCTTTATTTTCTTTCTTTCTTTTTTTCTTTTTTAAACTGAGCCCACCAAGTTGAGAGATTTGCAGTATATTCAGGAAGTTTTGTCCCTGGACCAAGTCACAAAATCATGAGCCATTCCTCAAGATAAAATACAAGTCTAAATTTAAACAGATTAAATTTAAATTATTAAATTTAAACTGCTTTTAAGGAGCAATAAATACATATACGCTGGCAGCCATTTTAGAGCTCTGTTTCGACTCATCTCATGAATTTTGTTTCTCAATTAAGAAATTTGCTGTGTCAAGAACTTCACTGTGCCCCTTGCCACAGAGATGGAATCTGATGCTCTGAAGTAGAAGCTGGCGTAGGAAGGGCTTGAGGCTGCATTTCCAATGCCAAGCAGAGGTGTGTCGCTATCCATGGGTGCTCCTATTCACAGGACCTCTGGGTTAGCACATGCCAAAGGCCTCAGTATTCCTCTTGGTAATGCTTCAGAAGGATTATAACGAGGATTTTAAAGAGACTGATCTCATTAGGAAAAGACTTTATGGGCGGGAAGAGACCTCCTTGCTTAGTGATGCCTTTCAGGGGTTCATCATTCTGCCCTCACTCTCTAAAATGCTGTGGATTGTAGCGTTTACTCAAGTGCAGCTGTGGCCCTTTTTTTTTTCCCCCGGCATCTTTCACTCAGATATAAATAGGTAGTAGAGTAACATTACCAAGAATCTTTTTAAAGAAATAACTGCTGAAGCCATAAAAAAGACTTGAGCTAAGGCCCTCCATAATGACTGCCTTTACTGCTTTATACTACTGTTCTGAATGAGAGCACCTAAGAATTCATAATTTGGGAACCATGAAATGGGAAAGCTATTTGAAATGAGAAAGCTATTTGACATCATGTTTTTTTTCAGTGAAATGGAAAAATCCCTTCCTTGGCTATTATTGGCTATTTTGTAGAAATGTAAATACTTTTTGTTGATAGTTCTAAAGAGAAAGAGAGAGAGAAGCCTTGAATGTTAATTCACAAATGCAGATTAAAACAAGAGCGACCTTCCCAAGCTGCTTTTGGGGTGCTGCTTTATGGAAACCCTGCTGCACGTGTTCCTCACATGAGCGCCTTTCTTCAGAGGCTATTGGTTTTCCTCTTTAAAAGCAGTCTGATGTGGTTATTTTCCCCAACTGTAGGCATTAGTGGTCTCAGACTAATTATGTTTTTGCAAAGCATAAGGCTGTCAGTTAGCTGAAGTGTAGGTTGCTCTTCATTTGCCGGCTGCCAACAACTTGTGAGTTTGAGTTGGCCTCTGTATATTTAAATTGAGCAAAAAGAACATGTCAGAGGAGCTGCTACCACATCACATCCCATGTATGGCTACAGAAGGCACAGGTCAGATGCAGATGGGTGCTGATAGCAGAAGAAATGCAGGAAAATATATTATTAGAAACAACACGTTCTTAAGTGAGAAGAGTGTTAGAGGATTAGATCTTCCTAGTCCAAAGCAGGCAGAGCCTATTCATTAGCCCCTTTTTTTTTTTTCCGTTGTGCTATGATGAGAGGCTAAAGCATCAAATACAAAAGACTAGTTGCACTTCAGCACTGAAGTGCTCTTCGAACACAACAGTTATTTAGTGGCCAGATCTCTTTTTTCTGCGGGGATTTTGATCTGCTTCCTGGAAAAGCAGTTTTTTTGTACTATATGAATGTGTTTCCCATGACTCTGAAGGCTGAAGAAGAGATCCAGTCTGCCAAATGAGACCGACAGCAGTCTCTCCCTTGCAGCAGTGCGTAGACCTTAAAGGACTGCTTGTCACCAAATGGACATGCTAGCTCAGGATCTCCTCCAAGCTACCTTTGTAATATTTCTGTGTTGCAAATGAGTTACTCCTCCTCGTGGGCGGAATGAAAAATCTTGCCCTTCTTCTTAATTTGTGAATACTAACCTCATGACAGAACGGCTTAGTCATACGAAAGAATGCAGATGCTACCTCCCTTCTACACCATGTAAACCTGTGGTGAGCACTGCAGTTGTACAGCGAACAGACGAGTAAAACCAGGCCTGCAGTGTTCACCAAAACAGGTAACAAACTCTGCATAGCCAAGCTAAAAATATAGTTTGTCTATTTGTGTGGGTTCTTAATCACACATATAAAGGTTCACATTAAATTTAGCCTTAATAACATCTATCAACTCATTCATTTAGATAAATGATGAATGAGAATGAGTTTTAGATGAATGAGTATTTTGGTTTATATTTATGATAATCATGTCATCCCATTATGTAGCAACTTAATATTTATGTTCTACTTTGGCTTTGGTATATAGGAAAAGTATTCTGAAAACTAAATATGTGCAGTATTAATTACAACATATATCTGAGATGGACAGCTGGGCAGTTTTCATTGGCGTTCTAGTCTAATGAGATTTTCCTATATATGTAGAATCAACTCGGCCATTCAACATTTTCTACTTCAATTTTAGGTCAATCACACAAAGACTATTTTACACAGTTACATCTGTGAAAGCAATTTACAATTGTCTCCTGTATTTTACAACCTTATGTGTTTAAAAAAAGCGAGCATTTATTAAATTGGGTTTTACAAATGCTCAGAAAAAAAAAATAACTCACATTGAAAGGGAAAATGAGGAATAACATGAACGCAAAATTATGAATTTTGAAATTTATGAGAAAGGGAAAGGTAAGGTGGCCATAAAAGATGGTTCTGGAAGCTAAAGACTTGCTACGCCCTAAGAATGATGTGCAAGATGTGACACTATTTTTCACCTTTGTAACCTTTCTTTCCAAGTGCCCTCGCCCCGAGCACACACATTCCCCATTTAACGTCTCCCTTCCTGGGATGCCGAAGGACCTAACGAAGGTGGAGCGGCGCCGGCAGGCTGGGCAATGCCCGTGTCTCCCCAGCGAGCCGTGTCTCCAGCAGCGAGCAGGGCTGCACTAGCAGGCCGTGGCACTCGGTCAGCGCGCTCACCCGCCCGCTGACGTGCTCCTTCGCACGGCTCTGCTGTGCCCGGGGCTCCGCTTGCCCTGCCAGCCCTGCACCAACAGGCCCGGTGCCTTCTGTGATCTTGGCTGGTGCCTCTCACCCAGAACCACAAAGCTTAGAGCTCGCTTTGTGCTCTCGGCTGGCTGCAGTAACCGTGTAGAGGCTTCGCCAGAGATTCGCCTGGGTTCGGCAGAACACCCTGAACCCGAGGTGCTGAATTGTTCTACCTGGAAATGGCAGAAGTCACAGGTTTGCTTCAACTGTAGTACAAGTTTATTAAAGCAGCTTACCCGCCTTTTTGGTCCAAGGAGGCAGTCTGGTGAATTGAGCTGAGGTTGTTGAGCACACAACCCCTCCAGCCATCCGTTTGGCCCCTGTTTTATCGGCTACCTCTCCCACAAGCGGGTCCAGCAGGATGGAGCACCTGCACGTGTCTCAGCACGACATCTGCTGCCTTAGCACTAACTCACTTTCAGCAGAGATTTGCAGCAAATTGCCAGACTTTGCAGCCGAGGCTTGTGCACACAGCCTGGGCAAGCTGCTTTTCCCCTGGCAAAAGGGTGGTGACAAACTGGGGAGAGGTGGAGAAGAAAGTAATGGTTTCTTAAACCTCTAGCCCTTTGTCGTGAGCCTGTTCCTGTGGGCTGAGTCTCCAAAGGCCTGTGGACTTTGTTCTGTGGTATTGCAGAAATCAATCTTCAGCCCCATTTAAATAGCTGCAACTATTATAGGAGGCTATTATAAACATTCTCAACCAAATGAAAGAACATATAGTATGCAAGCACTGAAGAATATAAATAAATATTTTGCAAAAGTGCCTGTAATTATGCAAAGTAACTTTTATGCACTGAGTGGCACCACCTAAATGTCCGTGTAATATATGCACACGTGTAGAGAACACAATATTTTACAGCAGCTCATTGCCACCATCCTGGGAGAGCTTGAGAGTTCTCTGCAATTATTGGTTAACCTATTCTGGCAAAATGCATTGGGGGAAAGGTGCTTTGCTAGCAAGCATGTTCTTGCTGTTCTGTGTTGAAACAGTAGAGTGGGACCATAGGTCAAGTTACAGACTTAGCAAATGACAATGTGACATGAACTCTGCTGCAGCTTTTCTCATGGCCAAGTAAGGAATCCAAAGTTAGGGGATGTTGCTACCTAATCTGCTTTTGCAGCAAGAGTTTGCTCATTTTTCTCTTTAAACTTGGGCACCAGCAGTAAGTTTTGTTCTAGCAACAATACCCAGATCTATTGTTGTTCCCAATTGTTCCCCAGTTCCCCAGTTGTTCCCCATTTGTCACCATTTTTATGCTTCCTGATAAGGAAGGGATAAGGAGGAGGGGTCTGCTCTAGCCATGGCAGTTAGCATCTGCCTTCCAGCCCTGTGCCATAGGGCACATTTTTAATGGAGCAGTGCAGCTTCCCTGGGGAGCTGCACTGGAGCTGCAGCGCTGTGCTTGAGAATGCAGCTGCGCTTTAGAAGGGGAGGAGATACCAGTTACAGGTGGCCAAGTGGAATGTCCCTTACCTAGCCCATGCCATGAGTCAACTTCTGAGTGCTCTGCATTTCAAAAGCTTGGAGAGTGTGCATAAAATGGGTATGATGTGACACCTCTGCAGTCCTAGTTGTATCTGAACCAGAAAGTGCTGGTAACTTCCTAGATTGTAATTATGGGTGTGTTGATATCATCTACTTCCTTACCTTGTTGTTTTCAGCCTTGCCATAAGGGTATCTTGCAGGGCTAGAAAAGGGGAAGACGCTTAAGCTTTGAAGGATTTGCAGTTGTAAGCAGCTGGGAGGGAATGGTGAATCAGCTTTGTCAGAGGCAGATCCTCACCCTAGAGGCTCTGCTGCGCAGTGGAGCAGGCCCACAGTGAAACGTTGTGCTCCCAGCACCACCGGAGAGATGGCAGAGCAGCGAGTTTGGAAGGTCACATTTTCAGGTAAACTTCTGGAGATCTCCTGGCCACCTGGTAAAATCTTAAGGAGGCGCCTGCCGATAGTTCCATTATCATTCATGAATCTAAGTTTAGGTTACTTTAAAAGGACGACCTGCTTTGAGAAGAATATCCTAATAGATCCAAAGAAGCAATGTTACTCCACAGAAAGTAGACCCAGGCCCTTTCCAGATGACTCCTCAAATCCATAACTTCTTGTGCTGGAATTGATTCTTTTGTCTGTACGGTTAGGTCTTCACATCAAGTACGTTACCAAGATCCAAAGTTTTACTTTCACTCACTTTATTTAGTGAAGATTCAAACCCTTTCACTGTAGGAATTAATGGGCATACCCTGGCAATGGCAGAAGACTCCGCTAAGATGTCTGTTTCATTTGGAAATTAAAGGCATCCAGATTTCTGCTCTGTGGTGGCCAAAGTCTGACAGAATAGAAGCCAATTTGAATTCACTTTTATCATCTGTCTGAAAGCAAAGAAAAAGTCATCACTGAAGAAGTATAAAGATGTACCTCTTAGCTTACTTCACACACGTTTGGTGAGGGGATGAATAATCTCCCTCTTGCAGAGGGAACTCACGCATGGAACTCGTGTTTCCAGTGCAGCACTGTCACTTCTCCCTAGGGCATCACAAAGGTGGCCCTTTGTAAAGCCTCGTGAAGCGGGGGAGGAACTGACACTGCAAGCACCCAGGGCCACCGAATTCCCACCCAGGTCATCTAAAGTGGTGCAGGGTGCTCAAACATATCACCTGATACCAGGGAGTTTTTTTCCACAGGCAATTCCAGTTGCAATTATGTATGGCCTTCTACAGTTAGCATTTGTCATCCCACATGACCAGCCGTACCATCTCTCAACCTAGGTAAACAGACAGTGAGAGCTCTCAAAATAATTGATCTGCAACATGTTTCCTAGGGATTGCACCACTGAACTAGACATGGGAGGCTTCACTTTCCTGTAACGCCAACGAGCTGCTGTTAGGAAAACTGCTTATCCAGATCTGTTTGCATATTTTAAGAGGATTTATCCACATCCTGTTCATATAATGAATTATTCATTCTATCTGTTTTCACAATAAATGCTTGCCATTGGTTTTCTCCTTTGGAGTCTGTGTTGCTTCATTGATTCTCTGGAATGTTACATTGAGCTTGCCAAAGAATATGCATTGGCTTTAATAGAAGGTATCTGAACTGCTGTATATAGGCAGATTCTTGTTGTCAGTTTGTCCTCAGTGTTTCTGAAGAGACAAAGACAGATGAGATGACTGTCCCAAGCTCCCCTGAAGGATTGTGTAACATCACCACCTCATTGCTGCTTCCACTTTAATTCACGAAATCGCTCTTCCCCAAATTACCACTGTCCCAAGGTGCAGCACAATGCCCTAATGACGGTACACCCCCTAATTTCTCTACAAATGTGGAGTTTGATGTCGCTAAAGCTTGCCCCTAGAATGGTTCTCCTGGTAGCCTGTAACAAATGTGTCACAGAGTAACAAGATGGGTATTTAAGGTCTTGTATTAAGTATTCTCCCAAGCGGACTTCTAACGATCATCAATGAAAGTCCCCACTGAGCAGCAAGTGCCACTGAATATCACTTGTCAAGCAGTATGACTAACACCACAATTTATAAGCCCATCTCATCTCATTGGGCTTCAGTTTATTTAATGTGTCACTCTTTTAAGTCTTATGTTTCACCACAGCTGTTCATGTTTTAACATTTAAAGGCTTTGCGTCTGATATGCCTGATGCTATAGCAGTGAAGGTCACTAAGCTGAGTGTACTATTAGGTGGATTTCATTTCTGTAGAGCAAATGTGATGAGGAAAAGTCACAACGAAATCTGTCAACAAGAATCAGGTTTAAATGTTTTGCATATTAAACTACTTTGTTTTCAGTTGGTCTGTTCAGCACAAGTGGGATTGGAAAGCTCATTAGAGTATTCTAATTGACAGATTTTGTGACGCCAGCTGTACACTTTGGGTCCAATCCTGTCCTTCATGTGAACAGGGGAAGCTTGTAGTTCATCATTTATTTAGAGGCTGCCATACAGCTACATCTAGACCACCCACTACACCAGCCACTCTGCCCTCAACCAATTTGTTAGTGGATTAATAACAACAGGAGGTTTTAAAGTTTTCTGTTATAGAATCACAGGAGGGTTGAGGTTGGAAGGGACCTCTAGAGATCATCTAGTCCAACCTCCTGCTCCAGCAGGGACACCCAGAGCACGGGGCACAGGGCGGCATCCAGGCGGGTTTGGAAGATCTCCAGAGAGGAGACTCCACAGCCTCCCTGGGCAGCCTGTGCCAGGGCTCTGTCACCCTCACAGGGAAGAAGTTCCTCCTCACCTGGAGATGGAACTTGCTGTGTTTCAACTTTTACCAATCACCCCTTGTCTTATCAATGGCCACCACTGAGAAGAGCTTGGCCCCTTCTTCCCTACATTCCCCCTTCATGTATTTATATATATTAATCAGTCTTATTGATATGTATAAGTACATGAAGGAGGAATGCAGAATGTTAGACTGATTTAAGTAGGTATTTTTTCCCTTTCTTTTTGGTTGGTAACCTCCCCAATATTAGCTATCAAAATGTTGACTTCTTGATCACTGAAGTTAATATGGCAGAGATGTGAAAATTATTTGTAATTGTCAGTCTTGTTTCATAAAATTTATGTGAGCCAGGCTTGTTTGTTAAAACCATTGTAAAACCATGGTTTGTAAAACCATCTTTTTGTAAGAGAAGAAAATGAAAAAAAAAAAACATAAAAAGCTGTTATTGTTGCAGTCAGTGGATGTGGTAAAATATCATTACTCACTGAAACAACAGGCAGAATATATTTTCTGACAAGAAAAAATATTTTGGAATGAAAGCATTTTCTACATTCAGGTAAAAAATGCAGTACTGTGCAAGCCTGATCCTGTATGTATGTCAGTAATCTTTTGCATTTACTTTCATTTTTTTAAATAATATCTTAAAGTTAAATAGTAAGATACAAAACATTAAACTGCTACTTTTTCAAGAAAATGAGGTGCATATGGTCTTAAAACTAAATGTAAAAGAAACAATATAGAAAATCTCAACCAATATAAAACAGGCAAACAGGCAGTTCAATCTGCAAAAATAACTACACCTAGACTGGACACTCAGTAGTTTGGTGTGATGCTGGATGAGAAGCATTAATTTTACAAAGCTCTTTGATGAGAGTATAAAGCCATGGAGTTTTGTCCTCATTTTTATTGGATAAAAAACAAATTGCAAGGGAAATCAGGGTCATTTGTGAGGGGCCGTCGATCCCGTCATTAATGCTTCTAGGGCCTGAATACAACAAAGCTTTGGCTAATAACCACCATGTTATGTAAATCTGCCTGCACGTGGATTGATGCAAAACATAAATCTGAAAGCAAAAGCTTCAGAGTCCCACCTAGGTTTCACACGCGTTTTTATCAGGAAAGCTTCCTCAGTGCTGGAAACTCTGTCCAACTTCCTCTATAACAGAATAGGTGCTTCTTAGTTCGTCTTTCCCGAGGAGACCACCACGCTTTGAGCATCCTGACAGAAATGCATTGGCAGGAACCACAGCAGCCTCGGCCACTTATACATTTAAAAACACGGCTGCTGGAGGAGGCGGTGAGGGTGCTGTTGCTCTGTGTAATCCCTTCGTGTTTGGAGGAGGTGCCCGGGAGATGTCAGGTCTGGGTGCTGGGCCCCCCTACACCATGCGGGGTGTAGAGGCCGCATTCCCCTCATTCCTAAAGAGCAGCCGAGGAAGGAGGCTGTAGATCACGCTGCGATGGGGAAGCCGAGCGGCTGGATGTGAACGTGAATCACGAAGCTCCAGCTGGGAAGCAGGAAGCCTGGTCTAAAGCAGCTTCCCGCTTTTTCAGAAGTAGCTGCCCCATCCTTGGCAGGATTTTGGCCTCTTTCAGCAATTTATTTCTGCAGCTTGGCATTTGCTCAGTGTTATAGACCACATTTTAGAGCATGTTTGTCTCTTCCATACCTATTAAGGGAACTTAGGCTAAGGTTTTTGGTAAACTAACAGCTGAATACCTAGAGCTTGGCATTATTCACTTCAGTGGTCCCGGTCCTTTCATGCCTCCGTCCTTGGGTCTTCGTCTAAATAAACAGGCATCAGAAAATGACATGAGCAAAGAATAGGATTTTATTTTGTCCACTAGTGTCATTATCCTTGCCTTCTAGTTTTATTTGTGAATCACAGGATACTGATAGTTAGAATCAGCATTATGGCTTATCCGCTTACGCAGTCTAATATAAGGACATTGGCTAATGAAGCAATTGCCGTTCATTATTTAATTAAAGGAAGAGAGCTTTGATTCCATGTATGGGAAACTTGTCCAACAGCTATAATAGGCTATCATTTATTTTAATAGGTATTTGCTTGAATAGGAAGCAAGAGATGATTGAGGAGATGAATAGAAGTGAATATGTCTTTTTATATTGCAAGAAATTCTGGCATTTGAGAAATGAATACACTCAAAGTTAAAAAATTGAATTTGTTACAGTATTTGCATAAATATTTTGTGAATCAAAATAAGTTATGTGGATATTGAGTATCTGAGTGTATACACACGATGCTAAATACTATAAATAATATAACTGTTTGAGCTGAAATAGTCTCAAAATAAACATTGAAAAGATTCACTATAGAGGAGTAAAAAAATATAAAAATATCTTTACTCAAGTAGGAGGTAGTAATTTGATGTGAAACGTGTTCCTTTAGATGAGTTACCTTTTCAATGACAAAAAAAAAAAAAAAAAAAGTATTTCTGGGAGAAGTTCTGAAACATTTTGCTGCTTGATAAATGGAGGGTAATGCCTATTGGAAGGACTCCTGTTTGCTGCTGAGCTCTAAATTACCTGTATCCACTTAGGGGAGAGAGGAAAGAAGGAAAGAGCATGTTAGGGAACATAAGACATTGATCCCATATATTTGTTTTGCATTGGGGGCGGTGACTATGCCCGTATCATTTTTATTCTACTTTTACAACTATTTTTCAAATGGCTTTCGGATAATGATTTCTCTCTTTCCTGGTTGTTTTTTATTTTGGCTCCTTCATGGAATAGCCAGGACTAGATTTTGCAAGTACAGAGCAATACGGTTAATAGATAACATTAACACAGAGAATAATCTTGAAACAATGATTTTAAAGGTCTCTTGCTTTAAAAGCTTCCTGAGTATTGTTCTTCTTGTTTCAAATGGCTCGACGGTTCTCTGCAAAGCAAAAATCCTAGGTAAAAATGTTCCAAAATGGACTTTAGAAATGGGAATCTCGAGAAACTCTTTTTCTGGAGTTAATTACAGAGGCTGTGTGTTTTCAGCATTTACAGCATTCTGCTTTTACTGATAGTTTTTAGAATAGTGCTTTCTTGTGATGAATATAACAGGTTGCACATTTGGGAAAAGAAGTCCTAACTGCTGCATCCCCAGCTGTAACCAGTAGAGCCACAGAATAATAAAGGTGCCAAATAAATGATGCATTTAACTAAAGAGAAAAACAAGCTTATTGCAAGTTGCAGGAAATAATGAGCTATTTCTTGCTGTACATCATCTTTGCATTTAAAAAAAAATAAAAAAAAAATAAAGTGCTTTGTGGTTGGCTGACGCTTTCTCTTCCTTTGCTAAGATGGGGGAGAGGAGGAGGCCTATGATCAGGAACACATTTTCCACTGGACAGGCGGCCTCCAGGAAGGCAGGGTCCCTGGTTTAGGGAATGGGCGAAGCGGAGCTGCCGGGGGCTGTTGCTCGGCCTGTGTCACTTGCTCTTTTGGGTGAGCACAGCTGTTCGTAGAGCTCTTCCCCGAACCATTTTGGGGAACTGACCTAGCAGAGCGATAACCAGTCTGGGGGAGGGGAAGCTGTAGTTATATTCCAGGTGGATCCGTTCTCTGGTACCGCTCATCCCGGGAACAGGCGAGCATGGGTAGTGCTGTAGAGGTAAAGACTCCCTAGAGAAAATAAGCAACACTCCTGACAAATGCTTAGCCATGAAATCGAGCAGCGTGGTTAAAAATGAGGAGCGTCTAAGTGGAAGTAGGATGAATTTCCAGGGAAATCTAGCTACGGCTTATGTCATTTAAGACATTAGCTGCATTTCCCAACTTGTAAGGTATGATATAAGCAGCAGAAACCAAAAAGTAAAAGGAATATTTTTTTAAACCTCTTGAGACTCACAAGCAAATGTGATCATGCAGCATTTGTTTTAATGCAAAGCAAAAAATCCATTTATGATGACTTCTCTTTTTTTGTGCGCTAGTATCATCAATAAGAATAGCAAGGAAATGCTGCCCTGGAAGGAGGACAGCTAAGTAATCACTGCACATTAGCAGGAGGAGTTCAGCAACTGCAGACTGGTCTGTGTTTGTTAGGGAGGAACGCCTCAGAACCAATACTTGAAAGGCACTATTCTGCGAGAGATTAGAAGACATTACATAACCAAGCAAGAAAATCTCCTTTCTGCTTCCTTTGGTGCTGTGACACTGCAGGCAAAACAGCTTCGGCCCTTGGCCGACCGTGCTTGATGCTCCGCTAGGCCCAAACTGAAGCGGTCTGAGTTCCAGCCAAGGGGAGAAAAGGAACAGTGGATTGCATCCCTAGAAACCAAGCAAACCAAGCAAAAAGGGCTTGTCTTCTGCCCCTGTAATTCTTTATTATATTATTAAGACACTAAAGAATCCAAACAGCATCAAGAGCTCCTTTGGCATTATAGCCCTGAAAAAAGCCTTACTGTTTTCCGATGAAGTATGAATTCCCGTCTTGTACTAAATGTACTTAATATAGAAAGGATGTTGCAAATGGAACGTGAACCTCAAGTCCGTCTGTTTTTCGGCAATACCATATGTACTACAGAATCATAATTTGCGTTGCCATGTTTCAGATTATGTCAGAATTGCAGTAATAAATGCCTGTCTCAGCTGCTCAGCTGTTTTTTTTTTTTTTTTAGAAAAAAAAAAAAGGGGAAGTAGAACAGGAAGGAGCCCTTAAAAGTGATTGTTTTGATGGAGAGTGGAGGAAAAAAATAGAAATGCAGTGGAACATGATTTTTTTTTGAAATTACATTCTTATTTCAGCTAACACTGGGGGGGGGGCAAGTAAATAAAGAAGTAAAGTTTATTTTCAATATGTTCTTTTTGGACCCATTCTGACCATCAAGGAAAACTATCCATTGAAATAAATGAAACAGAGTCAAGATTTGAACACATGATTTTATGATGTAACAGTAAATTTTTGGAAAAAAATGCTACATTGAAAAAAGTATTTTCGAAGTATTAGAGTATTTTCATGTTCATATCTGAACGTGAATAATGCAGCATACCTGAAAAATAGATAGTGTAGAAGAATGTTAAAATTGCATCAAAAAGATTGTTGCAGGTTACATGTCGATGTACTTAAGGCCATGGACTTATGCAAGACAATATATTGAAAGAGGAGGACGGGGAAGCTGGAGAGCATTTGGGCACAACACTCGGGACAGAAAACTCTTCTTGGGACCAAGCTCTTCTCAGTGGTGGCTCAGTGGTGGATAGGACAAGGGGCAATGGGTACAAGTTGCAACACAGGCAGTTCCATCTCCATGTGAGGAGAAACTTCTTCCCTGTGAGGGTGCCGGAGTCCTGGCACAAGCTGCCCAGGGAGGTTGTGGAGTCTCCATCTCTGGGGATCTTCCAAACCTGCCTGGATGCCGTCCTGTGCCCTGTGCTCTGGGTGTCCCTGCTGGAGCAGGGGGTTGGACTAGGTGATCTCTGGAGGTCCCTTCTAACCTCAACCATCCTGTGATTCTGAGCAAACTTATTTTAAAGAAACAGTCCCCAGTTATTAGCAATCTGACATGCAGCCACGAGTCTGGGTCCACATAAAATTTGCACTCAGAGAAGTAATTTGCAAGTCACTTTAGATCTCATTACTACTATTATTAGCATAGTGTCTTGTCTTTTACACAATAAATTCTTTGGGAACATTAATTTCAAAACATGCTTACTCCACTTGCTATAAAAAGGCAGATACATTAAAACTGATACAATCTATGAGCTACAAATCTCAGAAGAGTGAATATTGATCAAAATGCCACATCTCCTGCACAGAAGCTATTGTGAAATAAGGCAGTTTGCAGGTTGTCAGGAGCTGTGCAACATCTGGTATTCTTAAAGTCCAAGATCTTGCAGTGATGTTATTACAAAATAACCTTAGCTTTAAAAAGATTAGCACTCTATCTTGAGGCGGGGAGAAAAATGAATTGGCGAATCTTAGAGGCTCAGTCTCCGTTTCACAGATGAGTAGAAGCACAAATCGCTTTGTGTAGATGCTTGCCTAACTCAAGACTGGTAGGTACTTGGGGTTATCCCTACAGTGCTGCTCTCTCCAGCTTTGCCTGCAAATTCCCAAAAGCTTCACCCATTTAAGAAACCAAGACAGGGCAGAGCCACCATATATAGAGATCAGGTATTCAGCACGTGAGGTGGGTTCTGCTGTTACATTTGTGCTCCATTAAGGCGTGTTTTTGGCACACAATAACCAACATCGCAGGAATTACTGCAACTTATTTTGGTTGTTGTTGTTTTGTTCCTCGCCCACCTCGTGATTGTGAAGCAGAAGCACAAGGCCGCGCCACGTGCGGCGGCAGCGCGGCCGGGCAGCCGCAGGGACCGTGGGCAGGACGTGGCGGCCATGGGGCGGCTGCCACCGGGGCCAGCCCCATCCCGCAGCTGCTACCACAAACACCCGTCCTGCAGCTACCAGAAACCCTCGTCCCACAGCCTGCAACACGGCGAAGGCAGCGCCGCTCCCCACAGCCCTCGTCACCCCTGGGCATCCCGCGACCCCTCACCGCTCTCCTTCCCATTCCTTGCCTCTGCAGACTGTAATGAAGATAATAGTGACAGGAGCTTTCCAAAATACAATTTATTTGCAAAATTCGCTGTGGGCTGCCGAGAGCCGAAACCGTTCCCGCACACGACTCACAAGGCGGGAAGCAGTTAATAACACCGCTTTTCAGTCCGAGCGCCATCAGCTCACCGAGCTGCATGTACAGAGGGGAGGGAAGGCGAAGGCAGCGCAACCCGTGCCGCCGTGCCGGCTTTGCTGGCGACACCGCGCTGGGGCAGCCCAGAAATTTCTGGCAAAACGCGGTCTCCCGCACGGTGCCCGCCGGGCTCCGCGGGCC
>VZSG01000058.1:1252275-1268768 GCA_013398315.1 Nothoprocta pentlandii
AATGTTTGTGTTAAGACTGAAGTATTTCATTAGAGGTGGATTGGCCTGTGACTTTTATGGGTAGCTTCTGGTGTCACCTAGCTCTTCTCTCTGTGTTTGTGTCTGGTAGAGTGTTTTGGCGAGGCTTCTGGCTGCTGAAGGCTGGGCAGTCTGTGCTGCTGGATTCCCTCTACTCTTGCAGTCCCAAATTGCTGCCCTGGGTCTGTTGAAGCTGGTAAATGTGTCTGTAAATTTTCCCGTCAGAGGAGCAAATCTAAAGACTGTCTCTCCTACTTTGGAGAGCCTGACCCTCCTCTACAAGGCAGTGTCCCTCGGGCCTTGCGGCTCCGCCGGGGGCGCTTCCTGAAGGAGCACAAGCCTTTGGCTAAGGATGCTGCGCACCGGAGCAGCGCGCGGCCGTAGCCGGGGCTGGCAGGGTTTGACTCCCACCCATGCAGATGAACAGTACGTTGTTGCGTCTCCAGCAGTGCCCGTGTTCGTGCAGCTCTTCGTGACGGGAGGAGGGGAAACACAGGCAGTTCCGTCTCCATGTGAGGAGGAACTTCCTTACTGTGAGGGTGACAGAGCCCTGGCACAGGCTGCCCAGGGAAGTTGTGGAGTCTCCTTCTCTGGAGATCTTCCAAACCTGCCTGGATGCCGCCCTGTGCTCTGGGTGTCCCTGCTGGAGCAGGGGGTTGGACTGGATGATCTCTAGAGGTCCCTTCCAACCTCAACCATTCTGTGATTTTGCGATCTCGGAACACGTCTCCCTAGGATTTGAGATACATTGAACACCCAGGAGGTCCCAACTCCCGCTGTGGCCGCACAGGGAGACCCGCTCCTGCACGTGAGCAGCCAGCAGTATATTGAAAACCTCCTGGTCCTCGTTCTGACGGCATTTAGTGTGTGCGGGGGGTTATTTTGTTCTTCAATCCGTATGATTTTTTTTTAAAGTTTAATTAGCATAACATGTTATTAATTTACACCTTGCTGAAACTGCTAATAGCAGTTCAAAACACGTTGTGTTCTCAGAAAGCCATTCACAAAAATCTAGCAATAACTTGGATTATCACAGGGGGAGTTTGTAGCTGTAGTACAATCGCTGGCATCTTCCTCAAGTAATGCATTTAAATATGGTCTGGATCACACCTTGAAAGGAAAGATGCCAGCTTCAGAATATGAAAATGTGAGGTTTGCACATTTCTTTTTTTTTTTTTTTTTTTTTTTTTAAGTATCTTCCCTGCTAAGTGAAAACCGTGTTTAGGATAGCCCTGTATTTACAGCTATTAGGAAAAAGGCAAAAAAAGATGACAAAAAATCACCTTCTATGAAAAGACCAAAAAGCAAATCACATACCTCTCTAAACAGTGAAATGCTTCGCAGCTTTAGCAGCGCTTTGTAAAGGTGAGCGGGAGGATAGCTGAACGGTTGCTTTCCTGTTAAGGCAGGAAGTCACATCTCTTCAGGCTTGTCAGACTGGTTGATTTTCCTGGCCTTGTTCAGCTACAGGAGCGATGAGCTTGCCTGCCGTGCTCCGATGGTGAGCAAGGAACACGTGTGCCTATTTCCTGTCACTGTGAGGGTGCCAGAGCCCTGGCCCAGGCTGCCCAGGGAGGCTGTGGAGTCTCCTTCCCTGGAGATCTTCCAAACTCGCCTGGCTGCAGCCCTGTGCCCCGTGCTCTGGGTGTCCCTGCTGGAGCAGAGGGCTGGACTAGGTGATCTCTGGAGGTCCCTTCCAACCTCAGCCATCCTGTGATTCTGTGAAGAGTGTGTGTGTGCAGTGAAGGCTTTGTGAGGGCCTGGGCTGAGTGGCCGTGTCGAGGGGCAGCGTCTTGTGTTCAGGTCCCTCTTGTGGGGCCTGGTGCAGCCGCTGACCCCACTGCGCTGTCCTGTCCCCCCCGCGTTAGGGTTGCTGCCCTTCGAGGCTCGCCTTGGCATCTTGGTAGGGCTGGGAGCTGGCTGATCCTTCCCACCTCTCCTGTGCCAGGGATTGCTCGAGGGGCTCCCGGAGTCACTGTAACCACTGCTCTTTGCAGTGCCGGGGTGGGGAATCATCCAAACACCTGGAGCGGACGTTTCCATGATTCCCGCATTATTCCAGCTATTTACTCTCTTGAATGGGGACGTTGATTTGCAGCTCCCAGCCAGTCCTCTGGCGAAAGCCACGAGCCAAACATTCCTGATATTCTTTACCAGGAAAAAATAAACAACAAGCTTAAGAACAGTATCTTCACACAGTAAGAGCGTCTTTAAACCTCTCTGCAGAGCAGAGCTAGTGGGATTGAAGGACATGTGTTTTGTCTGGGCTGGTATGAGGCCGTTTTGTTAAGTGGGCAAGAAGTCCGTGTGAGAGCGAGTTCCCTTTTCTGGGAAACGAAAGTGTCCTGAGCAGTTTCACTTTCTGCTTCTCCAGGGCTGACTAGCACAGTTGCGTAGATGATGGTGTGAAATGAAAGTAGAAAATACAGGTGTGTGTTTTTAAATGGAGTAAACCTCAGCATTGAAAATTAATAACCAAGTGCAATGATCTTTAGTCAGCAACTCCATGTCTGTAATTTGAGAGTGTTCACGTTCTCACCAGGGGCTGTGCTCAGCTTTGTGCCTAGGGATAGTACAGCAGCATCAGGAGGCAAATAATGAGCCAGAATATTGGAGTATGCTGTTGGGACAACGTATTTCAAAGTAGTTGTATGAATTCAGGATAAACTTCACTCTTTTTTTTCCAGTTAGAAGATAAATACCCCTTCTCTTACTTGATCATTACTCCTTTTTAGTTTAGGAACTATAAAAATAGTCCATATCTGCCAAGAATATCAAGTGCTTGTATGGAGTGAAAGCTGCCTTAATGAAGTTCAGTGAAACTAATACAGCAAATAGTGCAAACCTCTTGCCAGAGAGCTAAGTGCAAAACAGGTAGGGTGCTTAATCTGTTCTACTGTTTGGAATTTGAAGATTTATAGTATGTATGAAGGTCTGGTTAATAAGTGGTAAAGTATAACTAGCAGGGAGAAGCTAGCACTAAAAATCACGATGCTGGGTGGTATGTAAACTGTGAGTGATGCTGCAACTGTTCTGGGAGGCTCTCAAACTTTGCTTTTCCAACTTTTATGGGCTGTTCTGTAGGAAGTAAGGAGCAAGGTCAGGCTGTGTGGCCCAAGGGAGGCTGAGGAGGTGGCCCTTGCGGTGGGCGCAAGGGCGGGCGGGCGCCCCACAGCTGAGCAGCGCCTGGGGCGGGCAGGGCTTTGTGCCCAGGCAAGGCCAGGCCTGCTGCCCTCTCCCGCCCCAGGCTCACAAGGGGTCTGTGCTGCTGCTCTTTGTGGAGGACACTTGCGTTATTGCCTTATTCAGGCAGTATTCCATGAGATTTCATACTATGGAAAGCGCATCCTGGGATTTCTTAATGGTTCCCTAAAATAATTCTGTGCTGAATGTAAACACCGTCCCATGCCGTGTTGTGCTGGTGCTCCTTGGCACGACCCCGCGGGTAGAGGAGGGAGTAGCCTGAGCATGGGTCGTGGCAGGACCCCCACCATCCACAGCCTTGCCCTCCTGCAGCAGGGACAGCTCCGGGATCTCACTGCATTTCTGTGGGAAACGAAACCTTGCAGTGAATTAGCTAATGGAGATGCAACTGAGCAATCCTGTCAGTGCTGCTCTTCTACTGCAACTTACTACCCTGCTTTTTAAGGCTAGATATAGGGAGTGTAAATCTGTATCTGTGGTGCAGCAGGTTGCACCTCCCTGCCTTGATATCGTGCACCCCGCTGGGGTGATAGAAGTGCTGGCTGTGGGGCTTCATCTTTTGGCAGGGGGGTGACAACACCCCAACTGTCTAGTGGTGAGCGTGGTGCAGAGCTGCAGGTTGAGGCTTTGATGGGAACAAGGTGTTGAGCAACACTGCAAGTCAGTAGTAAAGTGCCTGTCAAGCACTGTGAAGGAGGAGCTGCATCTCAAGCCAGTTTGAAAGGACAGGTTGGCACAAAATGTCCTAAGACATTTTGATAACTCCCCAGCTGTCTGTGACAGCTCAGCCTTTGTGAGGTCTTGCCTGTATGACCACGAGCTGCTTTAGTAACGTCACTTCCAAGCAGTTAAAAATCATGAGCAGAGATTTTTTTTTTTTTTTTATTAATCCATTTGGACTTAGAGTCCTGAGATGTGCAAAGATGCTTTTTACTGTTCTTAGATTTCTTTTTTTTTTGTGATCTTTGGGGAGTGTCAGCAGCTCTATATGTGTCTCTTGTTGCTGCAACAGTTAGAGTTCAGGAGCACGTTGAAGGCCTGAAGCATGAGGCTTTCTTCTGAACCCTGGTGTTTTCTATGATGAGGCTTTAATATAAACAGCATGGTTGCGAGCGATGGCATCACTGCATTTAGGCAGGCTTAACATAGCTCTCCTAAGTAAAGATGTGAGGGAGAGGGAGGCCAAAGGACATGCCATGTGGAGTCATTTGAAGGCTGGAGTGCAATTAGGTTAATTTTTGGAAACAACGCTTCATATCAGTTTGTGTGGGTAAGCAATTTTGCAGGCAACATAAATACCCACAGGCAGATGCTAATAGTAGTTTTTATTCCGAGAGGCACGGCTTTGACTTGATGCTGTTGTTTATAGGAGGTCGCCAAATGACTTGAGCTGGTGGATTCTTGCTGACAAAAATTATACCCTGCAGAATGTCTCTTTCAAAATATTTCTGTTAACAACAAATTGGCAGCAGTCAAGTTTATCAAGGTTCAGCTTTAAGCAAATACAACTGCTTACAATATGTGCTTATAATATCCTTGGTTAAGGTTTTTTAACCCTCAGGAGAAAGCAAAAAGTTTTCTCGTTTTACAGTGGGCACGCTAGGCAGAATGTGAGCATTGCACGACTTTCCAGAGGGGTGGTTCTGTTTTAAAGACTTGATTCATGGCTCTTTTAATTTAATTGACTCTTCAGTCCTACCTCGATACAGGCACAATTTATGGAAATTAATACACGTGACGTAACAGCACCATATACCTCTGGGCTCCTTCTTGCCAATTGCTACGTTGCAATTTCTCATGCCTTGTACCCTGTAATTCAGAGGGCTCCCTCTAATTTGCCCAGAATGTTCACTTGTCATTAGGCTCTGAGATGGAAAAGTTTAGGATTGTGAATTGTGCAGCTGTGTATAGTGCCAGCTATTACTTTTGCTGAATAGGGAACGCTAGACTTGACTTTCCACATGAAACGCAACATGCTGGAGATGAAAATTTCCATTTTTATTCTCAAGCTGAAAATGACTCTCTTCCAATAAAAGAAAGGGCTGCAAATCACTCCTTTTCCTCGAGTTCACTTTGGAGAAGTTGAATTTCACCGTGTTCTTGCTCTGGGAAACTGGGAGAAAGAAGAAAGCTACGTGGAGGCTGTGTGCGGTACTCGCTAATGGTCAGGCCTGTGACGTGAGAGTGCTCAGAGGTGAGGAGCTGCAGAGCCCCACGTGTGGACAAGGGCACGTGGTGGGCGAGGAGCTGCACATGGAAGCTTGTCCACACGTGGCCTTCCTTGTCCCCGGAGGAGGAGACGCTGCGAACGGACTGGCCTCCTCTCGCGTTCGCAGGTTGATTCAGCTGAAAGTCATGTTACTTTGAAGGGGAACACCAGAGTGTTCCCTCCTGGGAGCACAGCTGTACCTCTTGAAAGTGTCACTTTTTAAACTAAAATTTAAGCTTCTAAAAGCACATAGGTGTAGGTGGCCTGGTTAGAGGACTGAATGTTCCTCTGTAGGTCATCATTTCCCAGAAATCTTACATTGTGACTGAGAAAGTCTTTATTTTCCCTTTTTTTTCCTTTAGTACAGAATCGTGGGGGAAACACATAAAGGAAAATTTGTAAACTTTTACTTTTTTGTTTTGGAAAAGCAGTAGCTTTGGAACTCTGTAGCGTTTTTCATGCTCTTCCAAGCCGACTCGAATCTCCTTCCTACTTCGTTTCGCTTTTCTGCAAATTCTGCCTTTGTCCCCTGGGCGGTTTCCCACGCCTTTGCTCCTTTTGGCTCTGTAAATGCCCGACCTTTGCTTAGGGCCTTCCCAGGACCCGTTCCTTGGCTTACATTGGGACACTGCTGTGATGCGGTACTTGCCTGCGGCCCTGCTTGCCGGGAGCACCGGCGTTCACGTGCACACTGGGTGTCCGGCTCTGCTGCGTGTTGAGGCTGGGGAAGGTTTTGCTGCAGCCCCGTGTCCCTAGCAAAGGTGCCGAGGGCTGGGGCCTTTCCACGTCCCCGTGTTCCCAGTCCTCGAGTTGCCCTGGGAAGCTCCAGCGAAGCCAGTGGCGACCAAGGACAGCAGCAGGTCCCCTGTGGGACCCTGCCCTGATGCCAGCGGGGCGGGAGGGACGGCCGAGGGCGAGTTCCAGCACGGAGCGGCCACCAGCCAGGGCCATCCCACAGCCTCTGCTTTGGGACCGTGCTCTCAGGGGGCAGTGGGGAGCTGTGGGAGCTCACGTAGTGCGTGTTTCAGTAGGTGGTAATCCAAAACTCAATGGAAAAAAAAGAAGTCTTAAGTTTTTCCTTTTTTTTTTTTTCCCTTTCTCTTTGAAGAAAAAATGGCCTAGAACATTTCAGGTGTCCTCTGTGAAGGGTACTGTTCAACTGACCTTTTTTTTTTTTGTTTAATTGGGAAGTACTGAAGTTAAATGTTGATCCTCAGCAGGAATTTCAATGCATCTTTTCGAGCATCTCCATCGTATTTGAAGTTCTTTTTAGTTTTCACCTCCTGCATCTGTTAAGATGGTTCCCCCAGCCCATATCAGGCTGCGTGCTGACCTTGCCAGGCTGGTGGTCCCTGCGCTGCCACCACAGCCTGTCTGCAGGGACACAGCGTGTGCCAGGGGCACCTGGTGTTTCACTTGGAAAAGACTTTCTCGCCCAAGAAACTGGAGCTGTTGGCAGAAGACTGCAGCCTTGCAGGCAGCCTCTTAAATCCTGACCCCGTTTTTAGGTAACTTAATGTTGTCTGTAGTCTTGTTCTACTGCAGAATGACTTTTTCTTTTCTATCTTTTTAATTTTTCTTTTTTTTTTTTTTTACGTGCCTCCCCTCCCCACTTACAGCTTTCTGTCTCTACACAGGGTTTTCTCCTTAAATGATTGCTAGGGGGCAAAATAAGCTATTAAATGATAGTGCTGGTGCAGGCTGGCGCTGGCACCACATCCTGCAGGACGTCAGGTTGGTCATTTCTTTTAATCAGTCTAAATGGAAGAGCCTTTAGTGGCTTCAGGGGAAGAGGCTTCCCAGTGTTGTGGCTGTTTTTACCCTTTCCCTTAGTCATGTTGGGCAGCTCAGTGACATCACTCTGCACTTTTCCCTACTACTCACCACAGTCTTTGCCTCATAAACGTCTTAAGAAGTGCCAGTTAAGTTCTTAGTTTGGATTTTCATGCAGCACCCTTGTAAATCTGCTCTGAAAGGTTTCGTTTGTGAAATGCGTCCTGCAGTCGCTTCCCTAAGGCGACAGCAGAGTTGTCTGAGGTGAGCGGCATCTTTAGGCTGTTAGTGCTTGCAGAGGAGGCGATCCTTTGGGCTGCAGAGTGCTGGAGGAGAGCGCGGCGCCCCAGGACAGGCCCAGGTAGGCCTGGCCCTCCCCAGCGGTGCGCGGAGCCTGGACCTTTTTGGTGCATTGGGAGCACTGCGTCGCTGGGGTGCCCTGCTGCTGGTGCGGCTGTGTGAGACTGTGTGTTCGTCCCTCGGCGCGAGGTCCCCGGAGCCTCCTCGCTGCGGGGAAAGGACTGCAGGGATTCCAGCCAAGGCAGAGAAACCGCTCGGGCTCCCAGTTATAGGCGGGGAGCTGCAGGGGTACAGCCCCGTGGTCCAGCACTTTATTTATTTACACTTTACACCTTATTATTTGCAAGTACTGCAGGGACCCGGATGCTGCTGAGCAGCTTCCAGAGCGGGGCTGGCTGCATCCGTGATCATTGCTGCTATCATCCTCAGCAGCCGAGCGAGGGCGACGGGAGATGCACTTTTATTGGGAACCTGTCGTTGCAGCGCAGAGCGGGATGTGAAGTCACGAGGGTTGTTTGAAGAGGAGGGAAAAAGCAGAGTGTCAAAAGGGCTGCACACCCAGAGGGCTTGGCGGGCCTGCTGCGTGGAGTCGAGAGGCAGGGCTTCGCCTCTCCAGGAACAGACAAGTGGCAAAATGGGTAACACAAAGACTAAAAGTACCTGAGAGTGAGCCAGAGTAGCCTTTTCTTGACATGGGGGGTTAAACTGGAGTTGGCGTGCAGAAAGCAAGCAAACCAACAAAAACCATCAAATCAGGAGGCTGAAGTGTGGCTGTCTTTACAGCGTGTTCTAGCTCGTTAGAGAAGGTTTCATGGACTGTTTAAAAGACTCTGAAAGGATGATTGTGATAGCTGAGGCAGGGAAAAGGTGCCATCCAGGGCTACAGTTTTTCTCCTATGTGGAGAAAGGCTTTATCCCCATGGTACTGTGGGGCAGACACTGTGAAACTTGCCATTTAGGTATGATTGTAAATGTAAATGGGCGGGCAGGCGGAGGGAAAAAAAAACCACAACCTTTTATGCTAGAAAGTGCTCACCAGTGATGGAATTGGAGGAAAGAACAAGTCTTAAGGGAGTTTTCTTAATATTTAAGTTTCTTGATGTGTAAATCTGCCGCAGAGGGGCAGGAATGCGAGCAGAGCCCCGGTCACAGCGTTGCGGGCCTGTCCGCAGAGGGCTCTTCAGGGAAATCCTCCTGCATTTTACACATAGTCCACAGAAAACATGTGGAACAGTGAGGAAAACCACCGCGCCAGCACCTCAGCTTTTAACGGCGCGTGAGAGATTTTCACTGTTTGCTGTCACCGGGAGTGGAGTGCACAAGCATTGAATCCAGCTTTCCCATGACTGTTCCGCTGGATACAGCGTGAGATTTCACTGGTGCCGCTTAAACCATGCCAAAGACCTCGTTAGTTTTGCGTTAATTATTTTAGAATCGTTGCCACTGTTGTGGTCACAGCAGCAGGGGAAGCAGCGAGGCAGCTTGAGGCGGGTCTGGGGGACGCGCTCCGTGTTGGGCAGGGCAGGACGTGGGAAATGGCGCTGCTGGTTTAAAACACCACTGCCCCGCGTGACGCTCCTCACACCTCTTGTTCCGAGTGTGGTACAACCCGTTAAAATGTGCTGTGCTCTCCTGACAGTGAGGCTGTCACAGAAGCTGGTTTAGCAATAGTTGTCAATAAGAATTAGAAACGCAGAACTGAGCAGTTCTTCTTGTTCTGCGTGTTTCTTCCTTCAAACGATAACCTTTATAAATCAGTTCATAAACTGATTTTAAGGTGGAACCTCAATTCAGTCTGTTGTTCTTTCCTATTTTTCCCCATTTAGGAAGTCTGGTTGTGGACTTTGGGTGAAAATTACAAAGTTTTGAACCAGTGTACGTTTCTATTGTGGTAGATCACAGTGTTTATTATCTTATTCTTGCAAGTTACTTTAAAAGGCTTCATTCCCTTCCTTGTGTTTACTTTGCCTTTATAACGAGTACAGCTATTACCTTGTGCCCCTGTTTTTCCTTTTTTCCTTTTCTTTTGACCTCCACCCTCCTAGAGGAGACAGTTCCTTGATCAGGTGGACTGAGCCTGTTTCGTGGGGACGCGGCCCAAAGGCGGAGAGCAAACAGAGCGGGTGCCCCCGCTGCTGTGGCGGAGGGGACGCGGTGCACGGGGGTCGCTTGTTGGGGGGCATGCGCTTGGGGGGTGCTCGCTGTTCCCGTCGGAGCCGCGTGCCGCCCCGCAGGCTGCAGGAGGCTCCCCGGTACCTGCCGCTCTCTGCAGCGGGGCGCCCATTCCTCGGCATGGCCAGGCTGGCCTGGGAGGATCCCCAGGGAGGAGCCGCATCCTTTGCCGTTCTCTCCAGGGAGCCGTGGTAGGAAAGGTGGCTTCAAGGCTCCCTCGGGGGGACCGTGCGTGTGTGTGTGCCCTTGTAAAGGGCCTTTTCCCCTTCCAGACCTGCACTCGGTGTGCGCTGCGGCTGCCCCAGGGCTCCTGCTGGTGAGTGTGTCCTTCGGGGTGCTTGGCCCCAGCTTGCTCCCAGGCCGAGGTGGGTGCGTGTGTGTGCCACGCTGCGATGGGCAGCGCCGGCAGCCCCAGCAGGGCAGCGGCAGCCCGGGAATGGGCTCCTCTGTGCGCGTCCTTGGCTCTGCACAGGTGACGGCCGCGTGCCAGGGCTGAGGTGTGTTTCCCATTGGGGTGTGTGTCAAAATGACACCCTGTGTTTCCCTCCTCCCCGCAGGGTCAGGCAAGGGGGGTCTCTGTTAAGAGCAAGCGAAAGCACAGCCCTTTAGTACATGTGAGCCTGGGAGACTTGTTCCTGCGGTGCTTCAGGAAGGGAATGCAAGAGGGAACACCGTAAAGCCAGTGCAGGGATTCAAAATTTGGTCTTTGCCCTGGCACAAGCGCATTCACGTGATGGAGAGCATGGCTGTGCTGTGGGAAACCACAGTGGTCTGCAGGGTATGAGGGCTTTTTAACCCTTCCCAGGGGATGCAATTAATGTGGGAGAAACATGACATTAATGGTAGTAATTGAGGATCTTTGGTATGGTCGTCCTTTCTGAATTTCCATTTGAAGTTATTTGTTGGAGCAGAAGCTACAGACTCTTACAAGGCAGAGGATCATGTTCCTTTGATATCTCAGTATTATTCATATTTATATGATGAAACTACCTTATTAGCTACTTGTCTGTGGACAGTACCAAGGGTCATTTTCTGTTACAATTCTTCTCTGTTCTAAAATATATTAAATACTTGGTGCAAAGTCCATGCCGTTTCCCTCTAACAATTGAGTCCTGTGGGCTGATGGTGCCTATGAAAGCTGAGCAAGTGGCCTTAGGTGAAGGATCTGCCTTGGGATGCTGTTCTCAGCATTCCTCTGGCTTCCTTGGCCCTTGTGCTTTTGGTGCCCAGTACAAATACTCATCCTGTAGTTGGTTTTCATGATGTGCTGTTGCGCAGATGAAACGTGTGGGGAGCCAGCAGGCCCCCTGTGAGCTTGGGCCATCCCATTCAGCACTGAACATGCAGTTTTCTCTCTGTGCCATCATCTGCTCACGTTGCAAATGTGTCTGGATGTTGGCGTGAAAAAGGCAAATCTCACATTTATTTCTCCAGAGATTACAGAGAGGAGAAAAGAAGCAGATCAAAAGGTGGCTCTTTTCTTTTTCCTGCACTTTAGCTGTGACCCGTGGGTTTGTGAGATGCCCCTTGCCCAGCAGGGCCGCGGGTGAGATGTGCCTGTTGCTCCTGGCGCGCTCCCGGCTGCAGGGCTGGCGACACGGGCCCCGCGTCCTGGCTGGCCGCTTGGCCGGCGCGGCCCGCTGCCCGTGCGCGCTGCGCCGCTGGTGCCAGGCGTCTTAATTGGGCATTTCCTGGCGGGGAGTGAGCGCGGCTGGGAAAGGAAACAATGGGAAGTGCAGGCAGCATTCCTGATCGACAAGTTTGGCGCCCGTCCAGGAAAATGGGAGCGCTTCCTGTTAGTTAATAACTTGTGAAAGCCCGAGATCCGTGCCGTGGGGAGCCGGGGGAAGGGCTGTGCTGGGAACAGCTCGTGCACCAAATCCCGGGAGAAGTTCCCGCTGGAATGTGTGATGGGCCCGGGGGGCACGTGCAGCTGGAGCTCGGAGCAGCTACAGCACGAAGGGAGCAGCCTCCTCACCCTTTCCCATGGCCGGGGGTCAGGCTACCCCATAGCTCGTGCACCAGCGGAGCCTGATGACACACACGGAGCCTCGGAGCCCTTTTCCACCGGACTGCGATGCTGCCCAGGCCACCGGGGCGTTTGGGGGTCTGTGTGGTGGGGGTTTAATGTAGGCTGTCACCATGTGCTGCCTGGCCGCTACCCACGAACTGCAGCCTCCGCGTGGAGGGTAGAGGGGAAACTGGGGGGGATCGAGCGGCCAGTGCAAAGGGGAGAGCCGAAGCAAGAGCTGGAAAGACCTGAAGAGCATTTCCCTTAGCTCTGGTGGTTGCTCCCGCTTCCACCGTAACAGTGTTTCCGACCTGTGTTTAGGTTCAGTTATTAAACAGAGTTATCAGGGTCAGTTATTAAATAGAATTAAGGTGCGGTGAGTTACAGTGCAGAAATTGCAGGCCTCCTAATGCAGTGCTGGAGAAGCCGTGGAGTGAGGGGGAAGCTGGCAGAGTGCTGGGGGAGCAATGAGAGAAAGCCTCGTTGGTGCTGCAAGAGGAGCTGCACTCCGCAGCGCTCCCTGCTCCCGGCTTCACTAACACACGTGGGTGTAGATTCCTCGGATCCTTGTAAACACCTGCGTGTGCTTCCTTCTTCCTTCCCTAGCTTTGCATTGGGTGCTTCCTTCTTCCTTGCCCAGCTTTGCTTTAGTGTGGCTTGAGCTCCAAGTTGGGGTTGTTTTTGGTAAGGCCTCCAGTGAATTGGGATGATTGTGTTTAGGATACCGACATTAATGCTCGTGAATGCTTACGGGTACGGGCGCTACGGAACAGGCCTAAGGGTTTAACAGGTCCGCTAGGAATCGATCTCCAGGTTTCAGTCATGGGTAATAATGAAGGATCTTTGTCTCTAAAATCAGCTCAAATGGCACGCTGGCATGTTCTGAAGGGACTGACCCCAAGACAGTTGGGCTTCACTGGCTCTTTGACTGTGGCAGCCTCGTATCGATCCGCTGAATTACAGTTATATTGGAACCAAGCAGCGTCAGCTCTGTGAATACGGGTATCGTCGTGTGCCCTAAACTTCTTGAATGTAGCTGGAAAGAGGGAAAGGCCAAAAGAAAATATAATTTCACTCACCGATTATGGAAAGTGTCTTTTAGTAACTGCCTACACTGTAATTTTTAATGAAAAGAAAGAGAATTGCCTGTATCATTGTAGCTCCATGGGGGGAAATATATCTACAATTTAGCTATGGGGTGAAATATTGGTAAGATGCCTGTACAAGGCAAATGCCTTGAAAAGAAAAGCACCACAGTGCAGTGTTAAGGAGCTTTTTAAACTGCTCTGGGCAGTTTCAGAATACTTTCCAATGACCACTTAGTTGTGACTCTAAGCTGGTATTTAACCAGTGTTGAGCTGGAAGCAATTCAAATGGTACCTTTTTTAAAAAATATATTTTTTTAATTATTATTTATTTTTTTTCTTCTCCTTGCAATTAGTGATACGTGTTGTTGTTATTAAATGAGTGTGCAGTTTGAAATGACCCCATTGAAAATTAATACTAGCTTGTTGGTATGAGGACTGCCATGTTTATAAGCTAAAAATGTCCAGGTCCAAAGCAGCTGCCTTTAAGGTATTCAGGGATAACTGTCCATATTCCTTGTAATTTCTGTCATGAGTAACTGGGATTTTCTGCGTTGTGTCAGCTTCAGCACTCGGGCAGTTCTGTGGGCAAAGCTGAGCTAGGAGCGAGTGAGGGTATTTGGGGACCCGATTCCAAATAGTTCATGTTTAATGAAAGTACTTTAGAAGGAGCTGTGTGATGGTTGTAGCTTGTCTCTTGTAAGGTTTGGAGGGGAACATGAGAGCATTTGATTGCAATTGATAGGAAATATGCTTTTCTGTCTAGCAAACGAGAACCCTGTGCTCTATAAAGGATCTTTTATGGAAGAGATCATTGTTTGGAGTTCAGGATGTGGTGGGCAAACAATAAAAAGAGGGAAAAAACCTTGTAAATGCCACCATTTTTTTTTTATCTCTTTCCATCCTCCAAAGGAGGAATGGAATTTGTTAGCTTGGAACAGGCAGTGCCCTGTGTTTTCATGGCTTTAATGGTAAAGTTTAGGAATTATTGCAAATGAACTCTTGCTTTTTGCTTTTGTAATATGAAACGTGTTATCTGAGGATGAGTAGAAGGAGGCATCAATGGGCTGAGAGCAATGGGGAGGAACGAGTTGTTCCTCAAAATTTCTGTAAAGTATTAAAGCTTCATACAGCTTTTTATTCTTTTCTAACTAATCTTAATAAGAAGTTAGCTGTGGAAACTGAGCCCTGCGAATCGATTCAGCTGCTCTAGGAGCAGGGTTACGACTCATTCCTGGTGTCTCACTCTAGTCAGGAGAAGCTGTTTTGCCTAGGTATTTTTATAGTGTTTCTTCTAAAACATACTTCAAGAAGTTTGGTTAAAAATGACTTTCTGGTTCTGAGATTTGAGTGGCTGGGAATTGTGAATGTTAAGGATTCTGTACCCAATACTGTTAAAACTGAGAATTAAAAGTGCCGTAGTCACAGAAACTAAAAGCTGAGTAATGAAAGCTCTACCCCCCATAAAGATGAATATCTGTAGAGAAGCAAGCTGTCATAAAAAAAAGGGCTTTACTATTACTTGGATCTTATCTTGATGATCTGTGTGTTTGTTTTATAGCACCAGCAAACCTTTCTGAATCAGCTGAGGGAGATCACTGGCATCAATGACATCCAGGTACTACAACAAGCACTGAAGGTAAGATGGAAGTTGGTAAATGTGTGACTTGTAGTATAAGTGTTGGTGGTAGCTGCTCTAGGGAAAGCTCTAGGACCCACGTCTTCCTGGTGCCCTTCTGTTCTGTCCTCTCCCCAGCCTGAATGCTTTTTAGGTGCCTTTTGGTGAAAAAAGCTGTTAATGGTAGTGTGTTTGCTTCAGAAGCAGACACGATCTGTTCTGAAATTGATAGAAAAATTAATCTGGTGTTCAGACATTTAAACGATAGAAATGGTGTGGGTTATATTGAAAGTAACCTTTGTGTAAATCCTCGTGAGGTGCCTTGATGCTAACAGAATTGCTTGACTCCTGGTAGTAACAATTTACTTCCTTGTCAGGGTTTAGCTGAGCTTTCCAGCACGGGCAGGTCCCGTTCAACAGGTAAAATAAGGAACTCCTCCTGGACTTGTCACCCTTGCTGATTTGGGGATACTTCATTGCTTCTGCATCTGTCATCAGCTCTTTTACAGCACAAAACAATCTGCAAGTAAAAAAGGGTAAATGACAAATTAGCATTTGAATAGTTTCCATCACATGTATGATTGCAGCTCCTGACTCACCTTGTCAGATCTGCCGCTCTAAAGCTGCTCTCTCTCTAGCCTTAGAAATGAAGTGGCAGGTTTTCAGAACAGCTCGGTTGCTGCTGAAATATTGGAGATAATGTTCATGATGTTAGCCGAGGAGTTGACCTATGCCAAGATATTTTGATATTTTTCTATGATAGGAGGAGCTCTAACAAAGTTAGTTTTCAAAACATGTCTTATCTGTGTTTTAGTTTAAAATTATTGAACTATGCAAAGTCTGGGTCAAATTTGGAAAGCTCCTGACAATTTCACATGAAAATACAGTGTCATTGATCGTATGAGAGGATGCCTGTAATTTGGTCATTTGCTATTAACAAAACAGGAAAGAAATGGGGCCTCTTTATTTCTTGTTTTTTTCGGTGCTTAAAGGACAGCAATGGCAATTTGGAGCTGGCCGTGGCTTTCCTCACCGCGAAGAACGCCAAGGTTCCCCAGCAAGAGGAGGCCACGTACTATCAAACTGCACTGCCCGGGAGCGACAGATACATCAGTGTGGGCAGCCAGGCAGACTCGAGTAGGTATTTTTCTATTCATAAATCTGGTAGTAAGACAAGGAAACTAAAACCTTGCTTGTAAGATTGCCATTCACCTTGACTGATAGTTCTTGACAGTTTCTAGACTATTACTCGTTCTTTCTCTCTTTCTTTCAACATTTTTTTAATTTTTGCTCTCCTTAGGCAGACCTTAAACATGCATTTATTCTAATGAAGAGAATGTGAATGCCCAAGTTTCATACTATTTTTTTTCTTTGGTAGTATTTATTTTGGGGGTGTGGAATAAATTAAGTAAAGGTGAAAGCTGGGCAACCTACCAACCTAAAAAGACAATTAGAAAAGAGCGCGCGTTACTACACATGAAAGTGTTTTTAATAAGCTCAAACAGACTTAATAGTAGCTTCTCCCTAATAGGAATGATGTTCCCAAAGGAGTAGATGAGAAGTTAGACTTTCATTTTGTAGTTCAAAAATCAGTATTTTAGAAGTGCGAGTAATATTTAAAAACTTCCGCTTTCAGGACTGGTACAGGAGATTCCACAACCTTACTGCTCTGTTTCCAAGCTCAACCCCTATGTCTAAGTGCATAGTTCTTTTTATGAGAATGTAGAGGAAGAAATATTAAAAGCAATTGTAATTTTTAATGAAATGATCTTTGGAAACTACAAAAAACAGTTGTGCTTTTTTGTGGTCTTACATGTTAAGTGTATTCCACAAATAAATAAGGGAAATGGGATGAACAAAGGAGTGAAAGGAAGCTATGTGGCTGGATTGATTTCTGTAACATCTGAGTTTCTTGACGCTGTATTTACATTCCGGTATTCTACACACAGTTTTACAGTATTTTTAATTAAATATTTATAAACTTTTTAACCGTAAGTGGTGTTCATGTGTGTAGCTTTACTGAAAAGTGTAAATATATTTCACTTGATGCAAAGTACTATTTTTCCTTTGTTTCAGTAACATAGAGGTGATTATGGTGGCAAC
>VZSG01000058.1:1277264-1295508 GCA_013398315.1 Nothoprocta pentlandii
AGTCCTGGTTGACACCAAGTTAACCATGAGTCAGCAGTGTGTCCTCGTGGCCAAGAAGGCCAATGGGATCCTGGCTGCATCAGGAGGAGTGTTGCCAGCAGATCAAGGGAGGGGATCCTGCCCCTCTGCTCAGCTCTGGTGAGGCCGCACCTGGAGTACTGTGTGCAGTTCTGGGCTCCCCAGTATAAGAGGGACATGGAGCTCCTAGAGAGGGTCCATGATTAAGGGACTGGATCATCTTTCATATGAGGAGAGACTGAGTTGGGTCTGTTTATCCTGGAGAACAGAAGACTGAGAGGGGATCTAATCAATATGTATAAGTACCTGAAGGGGGAATGTAGGGAGGATGGGGCCAAGCTCTTCTCATGGGTGGCCAGTAATAGGAAAAAGGTTGAAACATGGGAAGTTCCATCTCTGTATGAGGAGGAACTTCACTGTGAGGGTGACAGAGCCCTGGCACAGGCTGCCCATGTAGGTTATTGAGTCTCCTTCTCTGGAGATCTTCCAAACTTGCCTGGATGCCGCCCCGTGCTCTGGGTGTCCCTGCTGGAGCAGGGAGATTGGACTAGGTGATCTCCAGAGGTCCCTTCCAACCTCAGCCACCCTGTGATTCTGTGATTCTTTAATTTATCATCAATCTTGAGAGAAGGGAAAAATCATTATGTTTGCAAAGCAACTAGTTGAAAACAGAACATCTTGCTTTTCAGTTAAAAATCATTTTTTCCTAAGAGATTTTTACAAAACGTGAGATTAAAAAAATCACTGCAGGAATTTCAGATAATAAAAGTACCTTTGTATAATTCTTAACCAGATGCTAGGAATGAGACTGTGACACTTGTGTTACGAGTTCTTTTGGGATCTCGTTCTGCTGAGGGTTCGAGACACAGGTAAGCTCTTGCAGCTGAAGGAGTTACCGTATCAGCATCCCTGTACTGTGATACTGAAAAAGACTTTGCATCTGCTACAAGCACAGCCAACAAGATCTAAAGTCCTGTTATCATGCTAGCTTAAGTATCCAAAACATTTTCTTTCACATGGGTTACAAAGTAAGAGCTCAGTTAGTTATCAAGGATCATCTGATACTTAGAATTTTTTACTTGGGACAGAAGTAACGGTAGGTGAACCCTCCTTGGCATGAATTAATTACACTAATCACATGTGGGAGAAGGTCTTTTCAATTTTTTCTCTTCTTTTTTCTTTCTTTTTTTTAATGCCAATCAGGGACAATTCATATGTGAAGATAACATTTATAAAGAGAATCCTGTAACGTCTACCCCGAAGTCCTGGCATAGTGGAGGATCTGTTCTGTTCTGAAGGAAAGCTGAAGTCAAGGATTTTGGTTTTTAATTGTAACATAATGTAAATGCTGATAATATGAATGATTATAAAGTTCTGAACACATAGGGTGAAAGTACAGATTAGTGAAGATTAAGAAGCTAGTGTAGTACAAAGAAATTGTGTAATTTAATGAAAGTGCTAGTTAGAATTGAGCTTGTTTTTTTTATATGTGTTTGCATGTGTGCTGGTTTGCATAGCAGTGAGACCCTTTTCTTAGCAGCCAAATCTAAATTTTCAGCTAGTTCATGAGGTTTTTTGCAAAATACTCTCTGTACAAGGGACTTCATCTTTTAAACTAGCTTTCTTGTTATCACTGTATAAGAGTTTCATCACTCTGAGATGAAAAGAGACTCCATGAAGGAGTCTTTCCCTCTGAGAGTAAGTGATCAGAGTAATCCCATAGTTCCATCAGCAGTGTATGTGGCTGTTACGTTGAAGTTAAATTGAACTCCATCTTCAGTTGTGACTGCTCTTACTGCCTTCAGAAAAATAAGAAGACTGCAGTGGAGATGCAGCACTTACGGGTGAATACCTGCAAGTGGGAAGAAAATAAGACATAAACTAGAATCATTTTCTAAAGCCTACTATGTGAAGCCACACAATGCCATTATTGCTCTTGTCCTTTCTACCCCTGCTTCTGCGGTCACGTTGCCATATTTTCCTACAACCAGGGTTGTGGTGGCATTTTAGCCTGACCCTATGCTGTTCTCAACACATGACAGCTCAAATATCAAAGTTTCTGTGGGTGTGACTTCTGCTGGGCTTTCACATAATTCCTTTGGTTCTTTTGGAGGAGAATTTCAAGCATCTGAGCTGAAGTATCATTCTGACATGCTGAAAGATCTGAGCTAACTATAAGGGAAAAAAAAAGAATAAAATACACAGTGCTGCTGCTTCTCTGGTAACAGCATTGTTTCATACTTCCAGATCACTACATTTGTGCAGTGATCACAAGGTACAGCTTAAGGTTGCTGTTCCTAAAGGCTCACTAAATTAAACTGAAATTCAACAGAACATCATTGTTATGTGGAAGGGAGGGAAGAAAGTCATGTCCCAAGATACTGTTATTGACAGAAAAGTTTCTTTTGTAACTTGTCTTCAGTTTCATTCTTCCCTGAGTGCAAGTGGTCCTGTTTGCTGTTACTACGTAGCTATGGAAATCGTGGTTGTATCATATGTTCAGTATTTTATTTTGATCCAATGAGAAATATCACAGCCAAGTAAGTCCAGGGAAATAATGAGAGCTGGCTCTGCAGTGAATCAGGCTGTGCAGGAGAGAAGTCAGAAGCTAAAAAGAGAAGCTCTTTGGAGATGAGTTATTGAGCTGGCCTGTGGGAGGAGAAATGCAAGCATGCTACTCATCTCTTTTATTTTTCCTCTTTTTTTTTTTTTTTTTTTTTTTTTTTTTTTTTGAGCAGCCATCAGTTGTAAATTTGTTTCTCTTTCTTCTGCAATCTTTTAACTTCTAATGTTCAAGCCCCAGGCTGGAGAGTCACCCTTCTCATAGTTCTTTGGGTAAACTTTGCCCTTGGAGGAGGCAGAATGAAAGTGGCAGGGTACCAGCACACTGTGCGTGTCTTTCTGTGTAACACAGCGCACAAAGGTCAGTTATGCACTTTCCCCCTTCTTTCTCTCTGGCTAACCTGCAAAAGGAGATTTTTGGCCCTAGAAATCATGATAGCCAAAGCCCTTGGCTCTTTTGAAAGCCTCTTGCAGCTAGTAGGCCGTCCTGATGGCCCTGGCCACTTTGGAAAGTGTGGCTGAGCCTGACTGAGGAATGATTACAGAGACACACAGTCAGTAATGAAGCTCCTATTTACTCAGAAGAGGGAAGGTTGTTGCTGTGTCCAGGAAAGAGGGAGGCCGCTGGGGTATCTTAGCATCTGATTCTTTAGATGAGTTTTGGAGAAGAAGTAAGAAGTAGGAGTGTTTGTATCCTTGTTACCATGCTAGGAGCCCACCCAGCATTCCTCACTTACCAAAGCATGGATCCTTATTTGACTTTCTTTCCTTAATTCTGCTGTTTAGATGGGATATTTCCAGTAGACAAATTGGATTTAAATGTATATTTAAATGCATTCAGAAAATAAATACATTCAGTAAATGGAATAGAAGTAGCTACATCAGGAGCTCTCCCACATGCTCTCCCACATGCTACGAAACTATGTAAAAGTATTTGACCTACTAATGTACAGCAATATTTATAGGATTTGGGGGTTCTGTCTGTATTTTGGGCAAATTCAGCACACATTTCTCCATGTAGAGGAAAAATAACTATGCTCAGTGAAGATACTTTTTTTTAATGAGAAAGTTGTTTTCATCATGTGTGTCCTGGAAGCAACCAATTATGGTAGCTGAAGTAATACGTTAAAATGCATTGCTTTAAAAGGACTTTTAGAAACTATGTTTTATAAATTTGGCCCATAGCTTTATGAAACATAGGAGAAGGGCTGTTTTCAGTCATATCTTAGCAAGAGCAAGCTGCTGAGATTCTTCCTTGGGCTTGAGGTGAAAGGGAGCAATTTGCACAGCTAGACTTTGGAAGAAAGCAGGCCGCAAGAAGGATGGATGTGACCACAGCTTAGCAATCCCCATGGGTTCTGTGTCCTCTACAGTAAGACTTACCTTTCATTCTGTTTCACTTTTAATTTTGAGAAAGATAGTTTTGCTTTTCAGATGTGATTGATCTCACTGGAGATGATAAAGATGATCTTCAGAGGGCAATTGCCTTGAGTTTGGAGGAATCAAACAGGGCATTCAGGGAGACTGGAATAACAGATGAGGAACAAGCCATTAGCAGGTAAACAAAACAACTTATATAAAGCAGAAATTAAAATTAAAGAGTTGGAGATTGGCCTGTATTGCTTTTTTAATGATTTTAATTTAACAAAGAATAACTTGTTTGTTTTCACTTATGCTACTGATATGCCTGGCTTCAGGATGTTGCTTTAATATACTGTATGTTCTACATTGGAAAATAGTTCATTATCTTTGGGTTAGGAGTTAAAAGTATGTTTCACACCCATGTATTCTTTTTAATATCGAGGAAGTGGATGGAGATGGAGAATATATGATCATCTTTAAATAGGACCAAAACCTGAAAGTTTTTGTTGGGTATTGGGTAAAAACTGATGAAAACAAAACACAATTAAGAAGCTAATAAAGTCTTGATCTGCTTTTTACATTGTTCATTTTACAATAACACTTTCTTATCTCTACAATAAAACTGAGATCGAGAGGATAGTATTGTTGTGTCCTGAGTGTACTACGAGCGAGCAGCCACTATATTTTAACTGATAATCTATGTTATTGTGTTTAACAGACAGGTTTTATATATATTTTAACCTTTTTATCTTAAGATTGTATACACTTTCTTAACTTGTTAGAGTTTGCAAGTTAACTTTTGATCAGATTTGACAATAACTTACAATAACTTTTTACATTGTGCAATTATGTATAAGTGTAAATATACTTACGAAATACTTGCCACTTGTGGGGCTGTGTGGTAGGTGTTTTGGATTTGGGGTGGGGGTCAGGGAGGGTCAGGGGACAGTTTTTCCTCCTCTTTTTCTGCCCAACCTTTGACTGATTCCATTGTGCTCACTTCGTGTGAGACTTGAGGCTTTAGTGTTTTCCCTATGATGGCAAATTATTTCTGAATGATACAAATCCAGGAAATTCAGGATTCCCATGCTGAACCATTCGGTCAGTTTTCTTAAGGATTGGATTTCCTTTTTTTTTTTTCATACTAAATCACTTTGTGGTTAACCCTCCCCCCCGAAGAATGCTGGCAGTATGCATGTAAGACTTCTACAAACAAAAAGTACAGCAGTGGTTGTAAGCAAGTGTAAGCAAGTCAAGGTTGTAAGCAAGTGGTTGTAAGCAAGTCTTTGCTTTTGTTTTCTCCAAGTTAAATAAAAAGCAGAAATCAAATAGCTCAAAAGTAAAGTAAGTCAATTCAAGCTTGGAATTCTTTCATTTTTCATAAATTAGGATGTGTACATATTTAAATAATTTCTGAAATGGAAGAGAATTTTTGTTTTCTCAAAGTTACATGTAGGGATTTGGAACCTGATTTATGTTGATTTTGTCGAAAGTTTCTCAGGGAACCCGCTTGGCATTTTTTGACATGTGTAACTCACATTGTATGGATGTCGATTTTTTCTTCCTGAGTATAATAATTGCTTTGTGCTGCTTGGTGGGGACAGATCTGATTACTGCACTATAGTAGTTACCTACTGCATAGGTGCTGAGGAGTGCAGCTGAAATGCCCAGGAGCGTGCTGGCGAAATACCTTGCGCGTGGCATTTCTGAAGCTTTCAGTATTTCCTCTTTAAATGTCCTAGTGATATGTTTGTTCAGTGTGTTTACTAACATGAAAATAAGTTTTTTTCTTATTTGTTAGGGTTTAGGGTTTGAAGGAGGATAAGGCTGGCCAGACAGGGGTTCCCTGGGAGGACCGTGGAGAGGAGAGCTGAGGGTGCCCACCGCAGTGTCTGTGTGTGAGCAAGGATACGGGGGGCTTGCAGATGTGCACAACCACTGGGCATTTTCCTTACACGAGGATTGCGTGGGGATTCTGCGCAGTGGGAAGGATCATCTGTGCAGCCAGAAGGTGGAACTGGAGAGGGAGAGGGGTAGGGTTGGCGGGACTTCTGGATGTCCACCTGGAGGACAGCCACGATATGCAGATGTTTTCCACGGATTTTTGTGTTTGTTTTTGCTGAGTAGGCTGCCGAAGCGGCTTCCCTTCCATTGGCTGAGCTTCCTCAAAGGGACGTGGCTCAACCCCAGTGCTATGGCCTGACTTTGCCCTAGGTTTATTACATTGTCTGGCTAACCCTGTGCACAGAGCTCTGAAAAGCTGCTTGGCTCTGCCCAGCTTGTTACTGACAGAAAGAAGTCCCTGATCCCAGACAAGGGTGGCTTTAACTACCTAAGCTTCAGCTGCAAGCCGTGCTCTTAGGAGGATTCCCCAGGAGGCCATGGGGCCTCTCGTCCCGTGAGGCCGGAGACACGACCTGTCCCGAGAATGGGTTCTGGCCCTGCTGCTAGCGATTCCTCCCGTGTTGATGGTGTTGAAGAGTGCGTTTTGGCTGCTTGGTCAGGACTGCCAAATCCTGTGCTGACTTGCTGGAAGGGCACTCGCTTGGCTGAAGAACACCACGTTAGTAAGTGAACTTGGCTAAGACAGCTTCTCCAAGCACGTTGTTTGGGCTGCAGTGACACCCCAGTAGAGAAGGGGAGGTACCTACTGCACCGGGGAATACATTCCTTCTAGTGGGCAGCTTTTGAGCTGATCATTAGGTTCCCTTTTAATAGGCTCCCTTTATTCTAGAGTGCTTTACAGCTATCAACATAGCTGAGAACGAATTTGGATTATAAGGTGTACAGGTACGGCACAAGCTCGCTGAGAACAGAGAGTGTGATAAGGAACCTTTTTGCAGGAAAGAATCTCATGAAGCTACAAGAGCTAAATACTTCATTAAAACATGAAAGCAGAATTAAAAGAGAGTCCTCAAGGAGGAGGAAATCCCTCTCCTGCTGCAGAAATAACAAAACAAGCACAAGGGAGAAATTTTAATAAGTAAATAAATTGATAGATGCCACTGTTATTGGGTCTACTTCTGTGTGAGGAACAAGGGCCTGCAGTGGTTTTCTGGCACAAGAAACCAGTCTCCCTTAGTTAGGTAATTTGGGTACTTCTATTTTTTCTCTTCAGGATCCCAGCTTTGATTTGCAGATGGGACTTAGCAGATGGGACTTTTTTCTGCTGGAAAAAAGCTTTCTAGAAAAATGCATTGGCCATCTCCTCCTCTGCTGTACAAGCAGCCTCATCTACGTGCAGTAGTTCTGTTAGAATATTAATCTGTGTTCTGATCTCTCAGAGCCTTTCAGTTTTAAAGTTCCCTTCAACTTACTATGGAGTTTAAATCATTCTTTGTGGATGAGAAGTTATTTTAAGTATGTATGGCATTTGTTTTGAATTCATTTTTAATGTCATCATCAGCTAACTTGTAATCTCAGAGCAATTACGTTCGCAATGATAATGTTACCTTCCCAAGTCTTAAATGGCCAGTGTGAACGAGTCTTTGTTTACCACTAAAGGCTTAGGTTACCTCACTGCTCATAGTTTGAAGATGTCAGGGATCTCTACTGAAAGGCAATAAGGGAGCACAAAGTCTTCAAAAATTAAATATGCAATTTCAATACCTTTCGGAAGAGGATGTGCTGTTTACAAAAATCAAAGATCAAAATTTTGAAACTGAATAATCCAAGGATAACTTCAAGTTTCAGATTCTTCCAAGATTTATTGTAACAAATATATTTATACTGACAGTCTCTCAAATTCTGAGTGTTCTTGCTTAAAATACATAATAAAAGCAAGGCAGTATGTTCCCTGAAGCAGTTGATCTTCAGAGTTCTTGCGAGTCTTGTAAAACGCCTTTTGTTAATTTGAAGGGACAGTTTGAAGCAAAAATAAGCAGTTGGGAAGCAGTGATATGTGACATACCACCTATCATGTTAGACTATGCAGACAGATGCTTGCCATGTAACTCCACAAATGCTCTGTGGGTGAACGTGGCGGCTCAGTAGCAACTCAGCCAGTTGTATACTAGTCTGAATGGCTTGGGACAGTCACCTTGTCCACTATCCCCAAGCCAGACAGATTTGCTTCTCTGTCAGAGCATTCTTTCTATGGCTTTAATGTACCCATGTGCACCACGTGATGTACCCATCTTTGTATTTAGAATAGGTGGCTACCACAAATGACCATTAAGAGGTCCTTTGTCGCCAGACTAATGGATATGTGTTTAGGTAGGGACACGGGGTTGAGTGGAGCTGGGCTTTGGGAGTGAAACACCTATTGGATCTTATGCCATGTGAAGTGCAAACTTTCTGCCCAAGTCACGTAGCAAGAGTTTTCCTGCAAGCAGTGTGGTGTGCAGTTAAGTTGTAGGATGACAATTTTAATGATTGGGAGAGGGGGGTGTATCCGTGGTTCATAAAGTAATTACTTGCCATGTAAAGCAATTAGTGCAGTGCTGTAAGATGCAGAAAACGAAGTGAAGAGCTGGGTTCCTTTTGTTTCTGAAAGTTACCTAGTTGACTTTGGTCTCCTATCAGGCAAGTAAATATCAGTTAGTTTGTGCTTTACATAGAACTTAGAGTATCTCTCTGTAGGTGAAAACCCTGCATGACATACTGCAAATATTGCCTCAGATACCTCATCCATTCTATTTGAATCTGGGTCTTAAAGGATTGACTTTTCGTAGACATAGTTCTTGTATCTAGTACTCTCAGAGAAGAATCTCACTCACTCACTCACTCACTCACTCACTCACTCACTCACTATTACTCTTTTTGAAAAGGTAACAGAATTACTACAATATATCTGCAAGTAAAGAAATATATCTTATTTCTAAAAAAAATTATTGCACATATATCTGCTTTAAAAATAAGTTCAGCAAAAAAAATCAAATGCTATAATTATGATGTCTGCATCGTCTCTAACCAAAGGTGTTTTAAAATGTCTTTTTGCTTTTTTCTTTCTCACATTTTTCCCTCCCTTCTCTTCTGAAGAGTTCTAGAAGCCAGTATTGCAGAAAATAAAGCAAGTTTAAAGAGGACACATCCAGAGGTGTGGAGTGACTCTCCAAACCCTTATGATCGAAAGCGGCAAGACAACTGTCCAGTAGGATTGAAGAATGTTGGCAACACATGCTGGTTTAGTGCTGTTATTCAGGTAAGAACATTCTTGATTAAATATGTGTACCCTTGCTTGGATTTACTGTTAGGAGAGTTATCCTAAGTAGGTAGCATCTCAGTGTTGTTTTCCTGGAAAGTTTTGGCCACTGAATGAGGCATGTTTGAGCATTACTTATTTATTGCGTATCTGTCATGTTGAAGGCAAGGAGTTGAGTCTGTGGACATCCTGAAAGACTGCAACTCATGATGACTTCAGGGACAGTCGTGGATGCCTAAAAACCTGTGAAAATTGGATGTGGAACAAGCTTTTAATATAAAAAGTAACACCAAGCAAATGATTGAGAGAAGGTGGCTGACAGTGCAGGTAAAGGAAATGGCATTCCCTCAGTCGTGGAATACTTACCCAAAATAGCTACAAGGAGATATTTGGCAGAGTATGGTGAAAAAAAAAGTAATGAGTAATAGAGAAGAGGATCTGAGGTAGAGGAAGTGAAAGGAGTGAAGGGCTTATGTGGATGCACTTGTATCTGTTTAGGGGTTACTTTACCCATTACAACCAGTTCTAGGCTGTGTGTGTGTATATATATATATATATATATATATATGTATATATATAAAACTGACTGCTGCCTTATAAGAATAGCTTTATTCAACTATCTATAAAGGAATTCTGTTTCGCTTAAGTAGAAGAAGCCATTTCTTTAAGGAATATGTTTAATGGGGAAATGAGTGAGTGCAGATATGGCAACTTGTCTAGTGAAATCTGATGTAATATCAAGCATTCTTTGTACATAAACTTTATGAATGCTTCTCTTGAGAGAACTGTTTCTTTTTAAGCAATGTTTGTTAAATATATAGGCTTCTGTGGATATCTTCTAAAGTCTCTAAATCCACAGAAAATCTTGAATGAAACCAAAATGTGATAGGAGGGATTTTTCCTCTTTTTTTTTTTAATTTATGAGAAATAAATTCAGCATATTGTAACTCTTGATATAGTCTGACATTTTGAGACACAGTAAACTAAATATTTAATAGCTATATTCCACAAATTGCCGTCAAGCTGAAACACTTCAAATGGTAAACTTATCCTGTTATTTTCATAATGGTGGCTCTTCAGGCGCAGGCAAAGAGTTCATTCAGTTCACTGCTGTTTCTAACACTTAAGGAGTTCTTCTAATGCTTAAGGAGCAGTACAACAAGATAAGTATGTGTGATACTGCTCTCCTCAAATATTCCTGAGCCTCCAATTACATTGGGCTCAGGAGATTTTTTGGTCTTGTTGTAGTTTGTTTAACTAGTAATTCTCTGTGGACCTCCCTTTTAAGTAGTTGTCTCTCCTTGAACCCTTGCGGATTGATTATGTCTGTAGGGTCCTTTTTTTGGGAACTGTGAGGAATTTCTGTTTCAACATGTTGGTGGTATCTCTTCCAAGGTGATGCACTAGTAAAGTACTCAAAATGTGGATGAGTTATGAATTCAGGGGGCACTCATAGATGCGTATGAGACTCTTCAGGAAAGACAAGTATGATGGCAAGGAAGGTGGTCACCCTTTATAGGAGGAGGCAGCTCAAGTGTGTGCAGTATCTGCATGGGAGAAGGTGAGAGTTTGTGCATTGGGATCAGAGGAGAAGAAGTTGGTAAAAATGACACTCTGGCCAGACTGTTGCAGACTGTCTGATCTGCAAATCCTCTGGGTGAGGATTTGGACAAAGCTTTCCTTGAGGAACTTGAGGAGGTTTGTGTGAAGGACTATAATAACCACCCAGACATCTGCTTGAAGGGCAACACAGCAGGATGCAAGTGGAGACTGCTGAAGAGCACCAGGGGCAGCTTGCTGGTGCAGGTGCTGCATGGATCATCCACGGGTGATGTACAGCTGCCTCTGCTGTTCCCTGAGAAGGCAGAACTGCTTGTGGTTGCAGGAATACAGCTAACCCTGCCTGGAGTGACTGGAACGAGTGCAGTCCAAGACGTGATGGGAGGGAGAAAAGGAGACCAGCAGAGCACACCCCGGGCCTCAGGAGAGCAGCCAGTGACTCGTCTAGGAAACAGGGAGGTGGAATCCTGCAGGAGACGGTGCTGAAGGGCACAGGAGCTCAGGGAAGCTGGCAGCATCCCCCACGTGCAAGAACAGTCCCTCCCAACACTCAGGAGAACAGGCAGACACGTCGGGAGACTGGCTTGGCCAAGCGGGGAACTTCTGGCAAAGCACCAGTGCAAGCAGCCAGCGCAGGGTACGGAAGGGCTGGGCTGGGCTGGGCTGCTCAGGGGCATTTCAAAAACACTGCCCCACCACGAGAGAAAGCATGAGCTCATCTGCTGTTGAGGCCTGCAAGGGGCATCCAGCACAACAAGAAGAGCCTTTGCTGCTCTGCCAGTAGTAAAATGCTGAGCAAGGAGAACATGGGCCTGAGGCTAAATAGAGCAAATGATTTAGTGAGAGGGCACTCAAATAAGGCTAAGGTACTCAGCGCCTTCTTTGCTTCTTGTCTTCAGCAAGATTACTCTGTATGCAGGTAGAGACAGGATTCAAGTAGGAATGGTGGATGAGGATTAAGAGAGAGATTCCTTGAGAGAACTTGGCGTTCGCGTGGATGCTTGAATTTTAAGTTTTTTTAGGTCTTTATTCTTGAGATTTGAGAATATTTTCCTTGTTCACCCCTCTTCCTTTCCCAATTCCCTCGTGTGCACAGCTTTCTCCAGTAGCAGACACGTTGTCTCAGTGCTAGTGCAAAGGCAGATGTTATTTCTGTGAAGACGTAGCTTTGCAGAGCCATTTCTACTTCAGTGCTTTTACCTCTTCTGTTGTTTTTCTCTAATCAGCTTTTCCATTCCAAAGTCCTTCCAGAATCTCCGTAAGATGGATTTTATGTGTGTATTTCTGTAAACAAAATTATTTACTGATAGAAAAATGCAAACATTTTGAGAAATATTTTCTAGGGAACTTGAGTTTTAATTTAGTAACCATAGAGGTAAAGAACAGGCAAGGGAATATATAAATCTATGCGAGCTATGATCTCATGTTATTTATACCCAGTGTGCAACTTTATACCTTGAAGGTGGATTATGAGGAAGATGAGCCAATTCTTATGATCATCACCCTTATTATGTGAAAGTCTGTGACACTTGGAATTACAATGCTTTGACCAAAAAAAGATAATTTAACTTCTATATTTATGTCTATAAGGTGTAATTCAAGTAAAACATTTAAAGATTTATTGCTTTAGTTGGTTGAAAATTTAGGCTATTAATATTGTCTGCCAGCCAGGAAGAATTATGTTCCAAACAGCCATCCCAGGAAATTTAATGCATGTTAATTTAGAGCATTAGCTAATACCACACTTATTTATCCACAGGGCAGATTGACTCCTTGGGCTGCGCTGCCTGCAGGCTTTCCTTGCAACTTTTCATATTGTGTCAATTAACATTTAGATATTGTTATATGACCTCTGTCAGCCACAATAATGTTTAGTGTAATATAAAGAAAGCCAAATTCTAAAGGAAGTCTTCAATATATGTTAGGAAGTATCTATTTAAAATTGCATGCAACATATTAACAGTTTTCTTAGGTAGTGTGTGTGTTATTTTTTTCTAATGCCACTAATTACTTGACTTATGTCAACTAACCTTTGACGTGTCAAGAGCATGCAGTTCCAAAGTACATTTGCCATAAGTGACTGCAAACGCTAAGAAGATGCAACCATTTCTTGAAATGCCATCCTTTTATCTGTATTTTTGTGCTAGACAAATACACACATGGAAATCATCCACTTTTGTAGGGAAGAGTCTCCTCTCTTTAGATAGCTCCTAAACAATTTTTTACAACACTTATATGTGGCATCATTAGCATCATATTTTTCCCCAATGTGACTTTTAAAAATCTTTCTCACTCTTGAAGGCGTTTGACTCTGTTATAAAATGAGCTAAAAAATGAATTCCCAAGTAAATATGTCCAAATAAAGCATTATGATATAGTGTGTTTGCTCCTTGGTAATCTGCCAAGAAAAGAATCAAATCCTTCAAGGTTTTGTTTCCCTTCTCTAGATCTTTCAAGAAACCACACTTTTGAAAGGATATCATCCATATGTGTTTTGCAGCTGTTTATATAAATTAACTTTATAAAGGGATCCCTAAAATTTGAGGTACTAGAATATTTCCAGATTTTTTTCTTCTAATTCTTATCATTTGTATGTGGTCATTAAATAGAACTTAAGTTATCAAATCCTTAAAAGAATCAAAACAAGAATATACTATTTGGTGTTTTTTATATTTTGCAGTAGATTTCAGAGGCGCCTGTGTGAAAGATAACGTCCCATTTTTTCCTCTGTTTTTCAGAGTTTATAATCTGAAAATGCTTTCTAAATAATAGTAGTTTTGTGCTTATCAAGCAGCTTTCCATGACAAACTGAAGAAGAATGAGGTCCTGAGGAAGAAGAACTGTAATTCACAGGACAGAGATGCGCTAATGAGGGTCTCCTGCTGTTTGCAGGCTTGCTTCTTGTGCAAATCGTCTCCAAGGTGTTTTACTTAAGATACTGCACAACAGTGACTTTAGCCTTCTGAGCTCCAAGTAGGATTTTGTCGAAGTACAAAAAGTAGTGCCACTACTTTGGAAAAGGTATGGGGCAGATGCTGTTGCCGTTCCTAAATTGCCTATTTAGGCAATACAGGCAATGCAGTTGCACTTTTCTTCTGCACTCCATCCCATACCAAAGAACCAGCTGCAGCTTTTTGTTGGCTCTTATGACTTCATAAGAGCTTGTCTGGATTTTAGCTTCCCTCCTCCCCACTTTACAAAATGAGCTCTCCCAAGAGGACAAATGGGGTGAGACATTTACATGCTATTTTCTCTACAAGTCTGACAGAGTCTGGTTAGTCACTGAAAGAAAAGAGAATTTTTGTTTGTTTTTTAACCTAGTGGTTCATGACATACAAAAACAAATACTAAAAAAATGCAGTCTTTCAGAGCATAATTCTCCTTGGCTGTTCTTTAACTTCTGTTTTTGGCAACCCTGACACCATGTCTGGCATTTGACTCTGTTATTTTGTGTTTGGGGCACCTTTCTTGCTTTCCTGGTTGGCTTTAAGATCGGATTGGCTCTTAAGATTTTAGTTTGGAGAGGAAGCAAGTCAACTTGTCATGTGAGAATCAAGCAAGTATTTCCTTTCTGTATTAGTTGCTCAGCTGTTGTTCTTGCTGTCTTTGAAGCAGTTTGTGACAAGAATCTATCTTCTGTCTTGTTTGTTTTTGCCTATTTGTCATTTTGACTTAAAGGGATCATGATGGATGATGCAATGTGCGTAGATTGTACACAATTCCCCTGCTTCCCTGGGCAATGCCTCCCTTCCAGTGGGAGACTGGATGGTGAAGATATTCCATGGTGCAATCTCTGCTTGAGTAATAGGGTCTCTGCTAGAGTATCGTTCCTTCAGCTGCTTTCTTTGTGGAACAGCCAGAGGGGAGGGAGGATATGATATAACCAATCTATATAGTTTCATGGAAAGTGGATATTGAAATTGGAAAATTAGGTTCTCTTTCCTCCCATCTCCATGTTGAGTAAAGATCTGTCTGTTACTTCTGCCAACTTTTGTCATCTTCTATTCTCTTTTGATGGGATATTTGGGATATTCCTCCTCTTCGTGTTCTCCCCTATAGCCTCTAGTTTGCTCTCTTGTTTGCTCTGGTTGCCCTTCTAATTTTTCAAACCGTTACCTTAGTTGTACATAACCTTGAGAAACTGTTTTGAAGGGTTAGAAAGCTTTAACATTAGATGATGCCTTTACCTTTTATGACTAATACAATTGCTCATTTACTTAAAATACACTGAATATAAGTGTGCAGGTTTGATTTTTAGGTTTAATAGAGAGTAAAAACATTCATTTATTTAGGCATCCTGTTTAACGTTAGGCCGCAAATTCTTTTCGTAAGTCTCATGTATTTAGGCAAAACCTTGTGAGCTTTCACCATGTAAGGAAATGAGTTGGTGGCTATTTTATGTCCTATCATGCCTTTTTTTTTTTTTTCTTTTTTTTTTTCTTCTTTTTTTTTTCTAGTTTTGAGCATGTAATAGCAGAGTAGTTGGCTGGCATATGTTAGTATGTGCCAAGGCACAAGTCTAAAATGAATTCTTTTGGAAGCATCTCAGATCATGCTTATCTGCCTTCTGCATTACAGAAATGTTCCAAGTTTGTTGCTATAAACCAACAAGTGTTCTCTTAAAGTCGCCTGGTAATTCCATAGCGAAGTGTTTATTTAAAACTGTTGACTTAACCTGAGTCTGCTAAGTCAGTTTGACTTTCTCGATCAAACAGTATGAAAGCTGTTTTCCATCTTCTGCCATGTTACACCTAAGCCTCTTGGAAAAACAAAACCTGACAGCTTAAACCTGCATTTTAGACTTCGTTTTTCACTAGTGTGGAATGCTGAACTGTTGACTTGTACATGAATAAAAATGTGCTTTTTGAGGTGTTTTTCAAAGCTTTTAAGAGCTGCAGTTGCTGCTCTGTGACTTTGGAAAACCCTAAACATTTTCCTGACCTTTGTCACTCTGTACCCAGTGGGGTCATTCTGCCTTAGTTCTAGCATGAGCCAGACCATGGGCATCAACAGCCTCTAGGGGCTCTGCTGTGGAGAGGAAGAGGGAGAAAAAGGAGCCTCTTGTATACTTTAATACGTAGGTTTGAGCAAGAACTTGCCCAAGTCTCAGATTTTAAGCTGCTTTTCTCTCTTCCTTTCCCTCATCCTTCTACACGACTTCCTAAAGAGGGTGAGGATTTTCAGTAAATGCTTTGAATGTGCCAGATTTTCTGAGAGCTGAGGAAAGCAGGAGTATATTTTAGGGGATTTCCCTGTTTTCCAAAGGTACTTTTGCCTAAAAGGTGAAAAACAATATGCAGGCCTACTATGTGCGTGTTCAAAATATCTCTAGAATTTTCTGTAGTTATGTTCAATGCTATGTTTTATGCAAAATATATTTAATCTTACAAAGAATAACAATACAGAGAAGTATAACAGTCAATTTTCCTTTAGTTTGTCTGCCTTGAAGGTTACATGGGAACAATTCATATAGCAGTATCCTTCCTGACTGCCTTATAGTGCTGTGTGATGTATTTATAGGTTTCAATATAGGTCTGATGGCTGCATTTAATGCCAGTTATTACTTCTCTATTCTGATAAGCAGGGTTGACTACTTGCTGTGGATAAGACATGCACAAGTAGGTGCGGGATGGAAAGGAGCACAGTGAGTGAGTGGAGAGGCAGCTCATAGCCCTTCATGGGCTTTCAGTGTCAGAAGAGCAGGTTCAAGACTATGAACCAAAGGGTAAAATAACCATTGAGAAGAAAAGATGGGGAAGGCCTTAATGATGAGAGAGGCAAGAGGGGGAGAAATAATGATAAAAGGTCCAAAAGACTTGAGGGATGGACGGAAGTGGACTTAGTTGTACGTGAAGTTGCTTATTTTTTACAATTCCCTGCTTTTCTGGGCACTGATACTGTGAGTGAGGTTGCAGGTGTTTTTAAGTCTGCAATAAACCTCAGTCAATACTTTGGACTACTATATTTTAAAGTCCTTAGTAATGCTAATGTGGGTAAACAATAAATTCAAGATTCATACTGCTAATGTGTGCAGGGTTTAGCATAGAGCCTATGCCATTCTGTACTTCCTTTAGTTAAGACTAGCAGAATGAATAAAGAACCCTAATGACAGCTGCTAACTAAAGCTAGCTCTGTATACAGTAAAATGTTGATATTGTTGCTAAAGCAAAGTAAGAATGTGAGTCTAATTTGTCATGTTCAGAGGCAACATGAACAGAGGCAGTCTGTTCCAAGTAATACACTTAATGAAACGAGCAACATTCTATTTCTGCTTATTTATTTTTAGAACAATAATAATGTATTCATTTTTTAAGATTGCTCTATGATTACTACACAAAATGAAGCAGATATGATCTCTGCTTCGGCGCTTTAAAATCAGCATAATTGTAAGACTGGACTTGCATGGAAGGCCCAAGATAGCTTATGTAAATATGGATTTTGCAATGCTTTAATGCATATATAAGCTTCCTGCTTTTATAAGATCATGTATTAGTTTAATGTCAGTACCTAAAGTACATCTAAGAGTTCTGCTGATCCATGCTTTGCTTCCCTCCTTCATAAGGTTGCTTTCAAGCTCTGCTAAAAATATATCTTGAGATATAGATTTCTAGCCAAATTAAATCCTGACTAAATTGTTCGTGCCAAGACTCGCATTCAAGTGAGTCTTCGTGTTTTTCTTCTGTTAAATCTCAAGCCCTGGCACCAGGCTGGAGAGACTCCCTGTCTTTCTTGCTGCTGAGACATTGGTGCTGTCATGCTCATCCACACCAGCAGTGGCTTCCGTGTCCATTGTTCCGGCAGTTCCCGTTGGGAAAGGAGCCCTCCAAACTAGCATGCCACAGGGATGGAAATTAGGGAGGTTTTCTTGGCGATGGAAACTCTTGTGAAAAACGGAAGGGCATCCTGAACGATGGCAGCATTTCACGTTGTGCCAGCTGTCTTAGCAGCGTCTATGTGCTATTTTGACTGCTAAGCTTCATTTGTAAACAGGATATTTTTTCTTATTTATCACCTTAGTGGATTGGGTTTTCTGCAGCCGTCTTTGAACGCATTCCTTATACCTAAGCATCATAGCTAATTTCTTGCCAAATGAGAATGTTTTTGGCATCTTGCTGATCGGTGTAGAACTAGTAGTTGAAATGGCTTTAATACCATCAGATCTCAGAGGACAGCTTTGAAATCATTCCTGCCTTCTGAGCTTAGTGTTTACAAATTAAATGGAGAGATGCAGTGCTCCTTATCAAATTGACTTTTTCTTGAAACGTTTTAGAAAGGTAATCAGTGTTGCAAATTCACCAATTATTACTCAAAAGGTTGTTCTTTCTTCTCTGAAGATGGAAATGTATAGAAAATTGCTTGCCAAATAAACGACGTGTGTACATTTGTCACTGAAACAGCTGGTTTTAGTGTCCTGTATTTACAGAACTTAAAAGAATCTCTCAAGAGAGCCTGTCTAAAGTCACAAGGGAACACCCTGGTAGATCATCTCTTACTTGGGTATAGAAGGGTATTTCTACTCATAAAAGTATGATATATAATAAATCTTTAATAATGTTAATAACTAATGATTAACAATAATCATTATAATATTTTGTTAAC
>VZSG01000058.1:1305749-1364598 GCA_013398315.1 Nothoprocta pentlandii
ATGTTGCTTTTCATGATATTTTGCATTGATATAAGTTGGTATTGCTGTGATTCCGCCCATTTCATGACTATGGTGCTTGTCTGCTTGCTTGGCAAGTCATGATCAATTTTCTATCAGTTTAATGAGCTTAAACGAGGCAGACAGTATACAGGTTGCAGAAACCCAGGGATGGGCTGCTGAGGAGCCATTCAGAAACGCTGCCCCGGCATGAAGGGCTGGTGTTAGGAAAGCATGAGCTGAACTGGGGTTGAGACTTGCAAGAGGCATCAAGGACGACAAGAAATTGTGCTCCTCTCCTGGTAATAGAAATGCTAAGCAAGGAGAACTTGGGGTTGTTAAATATAGCAGATGATTTAGAGACAGTGGACTCGAGGTTGAGGTACTTGATGTTGCCTTTGCCTCAGCCGTCTTCAACAAGATGCCCCATGCCCCTGTTTGCAGATGGAGATATGGAGCTCATAGAGATACGAGCTCTCACTCAGCAAACGCGGACAGTCTGGGGGACGGACTGACAGGACCCTTCTGAATGTCAACAGAGACAAAAGGGAAATACTGTCCTTGGCGAGGGAGGGAGGGAGGGAGGGAGCCCCCCCGTGCAGTGGTACTGGCAGGAAGGGACCGGGTGTGGAGCAGCTCTGCTGGGAAGGCCAGGAGAACCTGGGCCGACAGCGGCATCACGCTGAGCAACAGGCAGCCGTGGGCACTGGTCACAAGGACAGGCAGCTGTGTCCCGGGCTCGGTGGCTGGGGACACATACGGTGCATTGAGGGGAGTTCTGGCCCACCTGCCTCGAGAAAGACGCTGAGGAGTGGAGTTCCATGGAGGGCCCTGGAGATGGTCAGAGCTGGAGCGCTGAAGCCATGAGGAGTCAGGGGGTTGTTCATGCTGGAGGAGAGAGGGCTTTGCAGGAGACCCAACAGCCTCCTGCCCCTGCCTGCTGGCCAGTCAGAGAGGATGGAGCCAGGCTTTCCACCTCCGTGTGTGATGAGAGGATGTGAGACAGTGGTGTGAGCGAAGGCTCATAGTGCCTCTGAGGGGAAACTGTTTTGTGCTGAAGACAGTGAGCAGTGGAGCAAGTTTCTTCACAAGATTGTTGCACTTCTGTCCTTGGAGGTCTCCAAGACATGAGTGGACAAAGCCCTGATGAGGCGAGTCTGCTCTGGTGGCTGACTCTGGTTTTGAGCTGGTTGGACTCGATGAAGTCCTGAGGTCCCTTCAGAGCTGAATCGTCCTATGATTGCGCCATGATATTCCCATTTTCTTCCTCTCCTTTCTTTATTGTCTGAAGAACAACAACAACAAAAAGTGATTGGCCTCATACACACTCTTGTAGGATGCTTATTTACATGATAGTGTCTGATTTCCAGTCATCTGTGAAGTCCTGTCTTTGCACATGCTTCTCTTCCCATAAAGAGACACATTTCCTGAAGCCAGTGAGGCTCAGCACACTGTAGCTACAACACGGTGCTGTCCTGGTGGCATTGCTGGTGGTGCCTGACCAAGTGTGACTGTGTGTATTGTCAAATACTATTCCCGTGCAAAAATGTGGTTGATGCTGTGATCCACAAATACACTGTGAAACTAGATTCAGTTTTTGAAAAGTTTAGTATGTAAAAATATCAAGAAATCTTGAACAGAATGAAGGTGTTGAAAAGGAGAGTATTAAATAATCGTCTTAATTATTCTTTGTGTCAGAAACAGCAGAATTTCACCTTAGTAGTATGAAATTCCATGTTCACAGATCAAAAGTATAGATTAAAGAAATGTGGCTGTTCTGAAAAATATCTGGACTGAGTTCTGGGTAAAAATCATAAACTTCTGGTCATTTTTTCTGTCTTTAATTTGTGTATATTATGAAATTGGCCATCTCGGTGGCTTGGCAGTGATAGTGCTTGGATTAGCCCTGGAGAGCAGCCAGTCTTTGGACATTATATATCATCAGCTGGTTTATTTTGTGTTTAAAACATTGCTATGCTGGACTTGATGAAAAGCCCACTGGTGGAATGCTGTTACATCATGAGATATAACTTCAGTTAGTTTGAACTTCTGGAATAACATGGAATTAAATATTAACATTTTCTACTCCTTAAGTAAGTAAACAAAGGACTCAGTGTTTTGATCCTTCTTTGCAAGGTGGGGTAAAGGAGAACCTGCTGTTTGAACAGCAAAGCAAGAAGAAAAGTTTCCCTGCTTGACTCTCTGTGTTGATTTAAGGAGGTCAGAAAGGCCTTTTCTGGACAGTATTTTAGTAGGTGTGTTCTTTTTAAATCCCAAAATGATAGAAAATACAAATTTGTTTGTCTGGATTTTTCTCAGAGATGCAGTATTTTGGGATATGGGAAGGGGTCAAACTCAGAAAAGGCTCCTTTCTGAGGGGAGTTGTGAATGCTGCAACTTTTAACAAATGCATCTTTTTCCCACCTCTAAGTGTTCTATGTTCTTAGAATAAACCTAGTGACCTGTCACAATTTGAGTTTCACTTTCATGGCACTATGGAGCTGGCACTTTCATGGCACTATGGAGTTGAAACCCTACTAAATGTGTTGTTTGTGAAGTTTTAAGTCCATCTGTGCATGGGGACAATTTGCAGGGTCAAAGCATATTGCCAGGGTAGACAAGCTCTCCCTTTCCAAAATAAATAGATAATATGTGATCGGGGAAAGTTATTTATAAATAACAGATTGTAAAAACAAAGATGATAAAAGCAAATGGAATGGAAAGAAGGGCAAATCTGTCATGTGCTTCTGTGATGATGAGCATCTTTAAAATGCTTGACTCTGTCTGTGACCCTTTCCTTGCCTAATTGCTGGTCTGCAGGAATAAAGTGGAGGTCGTAGGTCTACCTCAAGGACTGCTGGATCTTCAGCTTAAGAGGTAGTTCTTGCTCTTGCAGAAGAGCAATGAATGGTTCAGCTGTGTAGGCGACAGTGAAACACTTCATTTCCGAGCTGCTGCTTTGGACTTTGGCTTTTGCTGTCCAGCTTCTTGTTCTTGTAGGATCTCAGCCTGGTTAGTTTGTTGAGCGATGCTGTGGTGTTCCTCACAGGTGTGCCTGTAGATGCCTGTTTTCCTACCTTAGTGTCTGTAACAGCATTTCCTTACTCACAAAAACATTTAAGATGGTTTCCTTACACTGTTGGAAGGTATTAACTCCTATAATAGTGGGAAGAAAGGACAGAATGCAAAAAAATGGAGATAAATATGAGTGGATTTTAGCTGCATGTACAAAGATATGTTGTCTTCATTGGGAAGTTAGATTCTAAAGAGGCTATGAGATTAATCTTAAAGGGCTAAAGAGGTTCTAATTTCAATTTGTTTTGAAAACTGACAGTTATAAAGTTCTTATAAAGTGTGATTTATTCCACTTGTCTACAGTGTTTCATTTATGTGATTACTAAAGTTATTTTTTAGTTATGCCATTTTCTTGACAAGAAGTAATTGTCCTCTATTGAAAATACATTAAGCAAATTTAAGTGAAATAATGTAACTTCTAAATGAAACTTTAGCATTGCTTATGTTTACATTCACTTTATAAGGTGCATTTGGAAAGTTCTTTTTCTTGCAGAAATGTTTATTTTATTTTTTTTTCTTCCCAGTCATTATTTAACCTGCTGGAGTTTCGAAGACTAGTTTTGAATTTCAATGCTCCTGCAAATGCTCAAGACTTGCCCCGAAACCAAAAGGTAAAATTAGAAACTAACTTCTCTACTAGTTACAGGTATTTCTCTATTGTAATGGAATTTTACACTGCTCTCTCTTGCAAAGTAACACAAGTTTTGCAGGTGCCAGTTAACATTTCCCTGAGCTTCCTACCACTTCTCTGGTATAAAACATATTTTAGTCTCTCAGTAGAGTACAGAGGAGGTGTTAAGTCATCCAAAGTTTGATCACAGTTCTGCTGCTTAGACCAGATCCAATGGAAGGAGTTGGCTAACACAGCTGTAGCAGTACTGACTTTAGTGGGAAAGCATTTCTAGTATGAATGTAATTCACATAAGCAGCCGTGTTTTGTTCTAGTCCCCTCACACTGTGCAGTTACAGGCATGTTCTTCTGTTACCCCATATATTTTTAATCTCCGTAGCTTTGCCAACAACACTGCTTGTGTTGGCTTGGCCACTTCTGTGTTTTGGGGAGAGACATTAATTACTTGCAGCTCATGGTCAGAGATGAAGCTTTCTGTTACTGGCTTGTGTCTTTTGGCTCTCTCGTGAGGGAACTGTGAGCATAAATTTCCCCAATTTTATTCTAGTACTCATGTTCAATTGGGGCTGTGGAGAGTGTGTGTCATTTGTCTCGTATTTCTTGTGACCTCAGATGAATGAGGGGAAAATGGGAAAATGAACTGAGGGGCAAAAGAGACCAAATTTTCTATCTTCATGAATGCCTTCTGAAAAAGGCTGTGTGGAGGTACGTGTTGAGGCTGTGTTGTCTGAAAAAGGCTGTGTTGAGTTATGTGCTATGGAATAGCTACAAATGAGGAATGGGGAGAGGAAGTGGCTGTGTGCAACTTGAAGACAGTTGATGCCCCTATTCTATTATGTGAATTAGCAGTGAATTACTGCCTTTTGTGCCTTCCTTTCAAATATTAGAAAGCAGAATGTGTTGTGAGCCCATTCTCACCTTTTGGCACTTCAGATTTGAATAGAATGTTTAATAGCAAAAATAAGAGCTTTAAGTAAAAAAAAGACAAAAGAAAACAAATATATGGAAGGCAGCATCCATTTTTGAAACCTCAAAGAATGTACCACATAGGGGAATTATCTTTCTACTCAGCATTTCAGTATTTGCTGTATAATTAGTTCTAGTAGCATCCACAAGTCCTTGACCTTGCTTTCAGGGCTTTCAGATTTGAGAAGTAGTTGAAATCTAAGAGGTGGTACAAAATAAAGAGCATCAAGATACTGTCTTTGTAAAACTGCTTGCCAAGCATTGGCACTTTTCCAGCTCCAGAGGACTGTTCCTTAGAAATTCTGGCCATGGCAGACAGCATTAAGGCTGTTTGAAGTAGTGTGACCTGGTCCAAGCTTATATGGATTTAGGTAGGAACCTTGTTTCATACAAGCCTGCTAGGAAGAATTTTCTGCAGTGGTTTGTAACCACTGTTGTTGGATATTAGGTTAACAGGAGGTAATGTTAACTTTGTATCTAACATTAAATTTCCGAATGGAATGTGATGTTAAACCCCTGTGCCCACTAAAAAGCCTAGATTTGTGTTGAAATATATTTTGTGGAAAATTCAGAAAAAAAAGAGAATGCTTCACTATTATGAAGGCTTCACAGTTATAACTGGTGGGTGTTTTGCAAGATGGACTAGAAGAGCAAGTAAAATTTCTTGAGAGTTTACATGAGTAGATTTTAGGTATTATGCAGAACATACCCCATTTCACTAAACATAAGCATTTTCACTAAACTAAGTTTTTTAAACCCAAAATTAAACAGACATTACATATGGAAAGTGCTTTATGCATACTCTATATAAATTCCATAAGCTAGGCTGAAGTGAGCGCTTTAATGAGCATGTGCAGTAGTTTCTCACCAACTGATACCAGTTTGACCAACACCTGACATCTGTGCTGCATCTGAATGATATTTTATTGTTCTAAATACAAGCGTGTATTGCATGGTGATATCTTGCCAAGTATGTGGCAACTCTGCTCAGGAGTGAGAGAGATACTTGGTCTTTACATCAATTCTAACATGTGGTTTAATCTCTGACGCTCACTGTTTGTGCTTCGGTTTATTTGCTTTTCATTATGTAGGCAGGAAGTATTTCTTTTGCCTCTCTTCTGGAAGCCAAAAAGCTCTATTCTCCATGAGCTATACTCAAGAAAATAGGTAGGCAGGAAAGCAGACTGTTTTTCTTGTTTCTGTCAATAGAAATAATAATCTGTTTACACTTTGTAAAGGGAGAGTCTTCAGTGAAAAAATGAATTTAGAAATGTGCTAGGAAGAGAGTAGGCGTAACATGAATTCTCCTAGAGGCATAAAGGGATACCAGCTTTAATAAAATTAGTACCAAATATTCCAGAGTATTCCTTAAGGCTTTATAAAGCCTTTCTAAAAGTACCTACTGGTAGGGCTATATTCTGTTTTGTCACTTTAAATAATGTCAATAGGCTAATTTTCATATCTCATCTTATTTCTCATATTATATTTTAGTAATGGATCCCATGCCTCTTAGAAATTATTTTTTCTTATGTTTCGAGGTGCACAATAATTGTAGGCAATATTACCCCATCATCATTTAGCCAACCCACATGCTTAACTATTACTATGTCACATTTGTGTGGTTAATGTAGGAATAGTTAATGCTTGATGTGTAAGGATATGCCACAAAGGATCTCATGGGCTCTTTCTTTTTCTTTTTCTTTTTTTTCTTTTTTTTTTTTTTAATAAAAATTGAATAAATTCCATATGTAATTCTCAGGATAAGGGAATCTCTTCTTTTCCCCCTCTATCTCCAAAGTTGGTTGTTGTTGGTTGTTTACATTAGCTTTCATTTAATTAGGAGTTTCCAAATAAACTTGATGACAAGTGACAAGCAAAATCAGGGACAACAGCCCAACAGGAACAATAATATGGGCCCTGGATGTGTAATGCTGAGTAGAAAGTCTTGGGAGTAACTGTTCTTTACTAAATAACGCTCTATACTGTCACCACTTGCCCTTTCAGACTTATTCCAAGTGAGACAAACGTATCTAAATGCAGTTTTAGAGAGCTTTCACTTTCTGAAATGTAACTTCATTTTCAGAGAACCATCTTATTTTGTAAAATTTATAATTAAAAGGCATGCAAAACCACCTTAATAGTACTACAGGTAAGCCTAGATGTTTCTGTGATGATTTTTATGAATTTTATGTTTAGTTTATTTGGTAACCTTTCTATAAAGTCTATTTGTGTTTTCACTTTGTAAAATGTTTTCAATTCTTCTTCAAATACAGGAACATAGGAATCTGCCTTTCATGCGTGAATTGAGGTACCTGTTTGCACTTCTAGTTGGTTCAAAGAGAAAATATGTAGACCCATCTAGAGCGGTTGAAATCCTTAAAGATGCTTTTAAATCAAATGATTCTCAGCAGGTAATTCTCAAGTATTTTCATTTAAGTTTAAACATGTTTTCTTAAGTCTTCAAATAATAGGAAATACTTAAAATGGTCAATCAAATTCCAAAATTTCCCCAGGTATTGCTAAGAAACTTCTAATTACCAGTCTTTTTATTTGCCTGTAATATTATGTGAACTCTTACAGTCACTTCTGTACACATATATGAATTCCAGAGAGTATGCCTGTCATAATACATTTCTTTCTATTATTTTAGATATCTCGAAGTAAACTGACTAATTTTTGAAATAGGTTTTCAACTTTTAAAGTTGAAATAAACTTTTATTAGAAGTTTCACACTGTTGCTTTTTGGGGTTTATTTTATCTTCTAAGTAAGCTTTTGAATGAGGTTTATTCTTCTGATCTGAAAGGAGTATATCCAGGGCTGTGTATTAAAAATATACTATTTGCTTATCCAGATACTCGTTCAGAGAGTCTCATGTTTGGACTCATATTGTGCTCATATTTGGAGAGTGAGCCTAAATGCGTTTCTGAGAAACACAGTGTTTCTTCAGATGCTTTGGTTTTTCCCACATGAGGTTATGTGGTTAAGGTATTTAATGACAACATGATGTATTTTTGCTCTATGAAAGTAAGCCAGTCACCACTTGTTCGATACCAACGGGTTGGAACAATGGGATGCATAAGATGCCTTTGGATTGCCAGAGTGTGAAAGCTGAGCCAAAATATTGAGGGTCACAGACCAGTACAATGTCTGAGGAGCATTACTGTGCTCCACGAGCTACTCATGAAAAATAGCATGGCCTAGTCTTAAACCTAGCGTGGCTGTGGGTGACACCCCATTGTTTTCTGTAATATATGAACCTGTACTGATGATTTTGTATTTTCCAACAGCAAGATGTTAGTGAGTTTACACACAAATTATTAGATTGGTTAGAAGATGCCTTCCAGATTAAAGCTGAAGAAGAGAGGTAAGACTATTTTTTCCACATCTGTTGAGCATTTCTGACAATTGAACATTTTGATAAGAAAAAGCAATCCAAACAACCCCAAATCCACTCTCATTGAAAGACTGAAACAGATCAAACTCTGTAGCTTGTTTCACTTGGAATGTTTTTTCATATATGCTGTTACCTTTTGATTTTCTGTGAATTATCTTTTTCACCTCCTTATTTCATTGTGGAAATTTTATTGAATGACATCCAAAATAATAGATAGTAAAGATGGGAATTGTGATTAATCTGCTAGGCTTTTTCTCATTTGAATGACCACAGCTTAAATACTTCTGCAGCTTGCTTCTGTTTCTCTTCTCAGAAGATAAATGCTCGTGTTTGTGTAAGCAAACATCTGTGAACTGCCTTTTGAGTATGTTGTTTTTTCTGAAGTGTAGGAGGAAATAGTTTTTATTAAGGCCACCTATGATTTAACCACTTCAATGTTTATTTTGAATTTGATTGATATAACTTCTAGAATAAAATACTTTTTTTTTTAGAATATAGCTTATAGCTTTTATCATTGCAAATATGTAAATTACTGTCATTAGAAGAAAGTACAAAATTTAGCATACAGTTAGATGCGTAGCATTTTGATAATGAATTCAAAATGTTCTGCTTAGATTTGGTAGAGGCTTGTTGCTTTGTGCTTGATCTTACAATAACACAGTTCATGTTTCCAGGGATGGAGAGAAGCCAAAGAACCCAATGGTAGAGCTGTTTTATGGACGATTTCTAGCAGTGGGTGTACTTGAAGGTATGCACCTGAATTTACTTGGCCTTCAGTTTTAGCACCTGTGCAGTGCTTGCCTGAGTGCAGAGGGGAATGATGCAGTTGTAACAGTTCAGCTGTCTGCAGGTATACGCTTCAAGAATTCATATTCGGCCTGTGACAAACAGTTGGGCCTGAGAATATGAGACTGCAGGTAAATGTAGTGAATTCCAGTGATCTGGAAAGAGTGTTCTGATAGCTCTAAGGAACCAAATGTGCATCCTTAAGTGAGGTTAGGGTAAGATGCTGAGCATAAGTGTACAGCAAGAACTGATTAACAATGTATTTTTTTGCCACTATTTCTTAATAGGGTAGAGAGGAGAAGTTATTTCTCAGTGGGATAGTGTCTTGCATGCACCCTCTCCATCAGCTTTAACACAGTTTAAAATTTCAGTTACTGCATTTTGTTATACACAATTTCTGTTGTGGATAATTCACACTTTTGAAAGTATTTTTCCTCTAAAACAACTAAGGAGCATGAGATTGAAGCTGAGTGGTAAGGAGGAAGAGACTTGACAGCAAACTTCCTGTTCCTATCTGTATGTAATCAGCAGATTTGTGAAACTGGAGTGCTCTCTTATTTCAAGGCAGCCAGCTATTGTGGAAGTATTTTAAATGTTGCTGGTTCTGCCCTTCTCCCAAGAGGGAATGAATCCCAAGATACCTTTGGATGAAGCACCTATAATCTTCAAAGAGGCTTCCAGATTATTCCTTGGCCTGGAACACTGTTTCTAATGCTTTGTTGTCATATTTGAAAACCATTCTCCAGAATCATTGTTAAGAGGTGGAATATTCTCTCCCTCCTTTACATTCTCAGATCTAAAGTAAGGAAATGTATAAACAAAAAAGAAAAAAAAAATCAATGAAAGGAACCGGCTCATGTGAGGCTTGGGTCTGACTTTAATAAGAAATAAATTGTAAATTGAAATTGCTTGCTGGCCATTTTTCTCCCTATGCCTGAGCTTCTATCATTATACACTATTATTAAATGGCAATATTGTTTTCGGAACAGAAATCCTGATCATTCTTTTCTGTGGTTAAATTATGCAAGTGCACGTATGCAAAGGGTTGTCCCTTAATAGAGGTTGTCTCTTAGTAGCACTTTCACTGGCTTTGCTGTGTCTGAGCAGGGTTGTATTACCGAGCTCTTATTTGGAAGAGGAGTTTTACACATGCTTTACATCTGCCTTCATCTGTAGTCCTGTGTCATTTTGAGTATGGCCTGTAAGTGAAAAATATAAAAACAACATAAAGATGAGTTTCTTCATAAAGATGAAGAGGAAAGTGCAGTCATTTTTAATGTTGTGTTCAAGCTACTTTTTCGAGTTCCTTGTTTTCCTGTGCATCATTGTGAGAGTGTAAATGGGAATATCACTCTATTTACTAGTTCATGTGAACTTGGTTTTTGTTAGGTTAAATGTATGTGCCTAAAGCCTTGTCTGTTTACTCTCTCATATGAAGGTAAAAAATTTGAAAACACAGAAATGTTTGGCCAGTATCCACTCCAGGTGAATGGCTTTAAAGACCTGCACGAGTGCCTAGAAGCTGCAATGATTGAAGGGGAAATTGAATCTCTCCATTCAGAAAACTCTGCAAAGTCTGGCCAGGAGGTGAGTTAAATGCTCCTTCTTATGGCCATTCTTAACTTTTGATGGTGATTTTGAAGTCTATAGGATGCTGTGCTCAAGGTCTTATGAGCTGCTGTTAATGTACTCAGTGCTGCCTGGAGCGAACGTCTTGATAGCAGTGAGTGTGGCCAGAAGTTTTGAAAAACCCTGTTGTGCGCTGTCCAAAGAATGCTGAATTTATTGGGAGTGTTCCCATTAAACTCAGGTCCCAGGTCATACTGAACTATTTCCTGAGAAAACATCAGCAATCAGCAGGCTGCTGGTAATTTCTTTCTTGGTTTGTTTCTTTTAAGGTGACAACCGTTCATCGCAGCTCTACGGGTCCTAATGGCCAGCAGAGTTGGATTGTTACTTTTAGGAGACCATTACCTCTCCTGAGGCATCCACTGTCATGTCTTGGTGCTCTCCAGAGGTCACCAAGTTAGCAGGGACTAAAAGCCGGCCGGGTGAAGCACCTCAGTGCTTGGCATGGGCTGCTCCCCGCCGCTGCAGGCGGCTGCTCCACATGGAGCAGGGAGCCTGCAGCAGGGGAGCCGCGCGCGCCGCCACGCCTGGGCCTGGGCCTGAGCCTGGGCCTGGGCCTACCTACAGAGCAGCCCTCTTCCTCCCACCCTACATGGTGTTTCTTCATGGCAGGGCTCTGTAAAGTCGTCACCTGCAGGTTACTGGTGGGGAAATGTGGTGGTTACTGGTGCCCCTAAAGGCTGAACCCCTTCTGCTTTACGCAGTCCCTCATGTTTCATCACAAGGGCGCTAAGGATGTGAGATCCTGCAAGGTGGGTTCTACCTGAACAAAAAGTTTGGATACAGCTTCTTTCTTGGCGCCAATCTTTGGCAGTAATGAATAAAGTACTTCTTTTCATCGCAACAACATAGATACTGGAGTTTAATTACAAAGCCTGATGAACCATACTGAAGTCATTCTCTAATTTGAAGTTATATTTCTAATTTTGTCAGCAAAGGGTATATATATTTGTTCAATCTGTTTTTCTGAAGAAAACGTTAAAGAATAGGTTAGCTATTTTTTATCAAGTAAGAATCAGCTAAATTGTGTCTATGATATTATTTTTAAATATATATTTTAATAAAATTTATTTTAATACGATAATATTTAATATTTAATAAATAATTTATTGCAATGAGCATGTTTTCTGAAATATAATGAGAAAGGAAAAAAAAAACCCTCATACCTTGGTACAGTTCAAAGCGTGGTACCTTTATGCAATATGTAATGTTGTATGTAGTACCATGAAAGCAAAATTGTTCCATCTTATAAGCTGAAGATTGTAGTTAAAACTCGTGTCCATTCATGCATAATATGTCAGTTCAGCTATAAATTCCTCATTAGAAATGTCAGGCTTGTGGGTTTTTTTTTTTTTTTTTCCTATTTGAGGTTTTTTTGAAACTACAGTAGTGGAAAGCTACAGGAAATGGATGATCATATGCTCTTCTATAGCATTGAGCTTTGAATTCTGTGAAGCTGCCTGGATTTTAATCAGTTCAGCTTCTTTGCCTGTGAATATGGATGTGAAATAGCCATATAACATAGTGACAATGGTGACAAAATTAGAACGTTAATGCATTAAGTCCTAATCCAAAAATACATAACTGTAAAATTCCTGGGGCCAAGCAAATAAGTAGTATTTTCCTGGACTTCAGAAATTAATTTATGCCTGCTGCTGTTGTTGGTAGTTTTGATTAAATGCTAATGCCCCAGAAATGTTACTGCGCTTTGGGAGATTTGGAATTACTGAAGAAAGCTGCATTTCTCACACTTTGTACAAAAGCTTTGTCTTCTAAACAAAGATTTCACGTGGTATTTGTGCCAGGGCAGTTATCAGATAGTCCTGGTGTGCTAATGGATGTGGGGATCATTTTATCCAATAAGTAACATTCCTTCTTGTTCCCATGCACTGTGTTTAATTGTGTGTTCAGCCAGCTTTGTCATTGTTTTTATTATTGCAAATGCCCAGCCACAGAGTAGGATGTCGGCATGCACAGAGCAGAGAGATGCTCCATGTTCTAAGAAACATAAAAGCCAAATTGAAGGAAGGATGGGGTCCATGTCCATAGATGTGACCGCTTTCAAACAGAGCAAGGCAAATGTGGTCTTCTTTTGCAGGGAAGCTGGAATATGGGGCTTTGGAAAGCTTATGCTGACTCAGTATCTTAAAACCTATTTCTCATGCAGCTGTCAGTATGCAAGTGGGATACTGTTGTGTCTGAAATATTGGTATTTGCAGGCATTGACTGTGGGGTTTTCTTTTCTTTTTTTCTTTTGTTCAGCACTGGTTCACTGAACTTCCTCCTGTCTTAACTTTCGAGCTCTCAAGATTTGAGTTTAATCAGGCTTTGGGGAGACCAGAGAAGATACACAACAAATTAGAATTTCCTCCAATTTTATATCTGGACAGGTACAGTATAATATTGTCAGCAAAGCCCTAGTATGAATATAAATTAAATCTCATCAATTTGGTAAAATTGCTGGTGCATCTCACACTGACTTAAATCACAGTAAATTTCTATTCTGACTGGACTAGTTGTAATTTTATGGGTTTCAGTGACTGTTTCAGAAAATGAAATTACAGTTTCAGATATGCAGCTTTGTGCAAAAACCTGCTTACAGTTCAGTCCTGAATGCAGTTTATTGCTAGCTAGTTGTATACATAGGCAAAATGCCTTGAAAGCTCACACGGGCATTAAAGGTGTGCTTATTGCTCGCTCTGGGAAAGAGGAAGAGAAGTCTCTTATTCCACGTGGTTTCAGGCACGCTGCATGGCTTGAATGAAGATAACTTGAAACAGCATACAGATTCTCAACATCAATAAATGCTGTTTATATGTAGAGGCGAAATATCATCATGGATTTGAGTTAAATACAAGTGTTTTTTGTGAGTCTGAGCAATGAAACAGGAGTGTTGCTACATGGATGCTGGAAACAGTACCTCATTTAGCCTTCTGATAGATGTTTCCATACAGATTTGAAAGAGGCATCTATAATACAAACAGAGCTTCTTAAAATTGGGTTGAAGAATGGGGTTAATGTTCCTTCCATCATCTGGAAGTTATGGGAGGGGGATTTAGGGTTTTACTGTTTGCTTTGCTTTGTTTTACAGCTTAATGTGTTGTAGATGAAATAAATCAGGTTCTAGAGAGCGGGAGGTTTCTGTTGGCAGTAAATGCCGTGGCTGATAGGTGCAGACTTCACTGTCAGTGTTGTATGCCATGGGCTGACCTGTCTTTCTGACTTTCATGTTTTACAGATACATGCACAAAAACAGAGAAATAACAAGAATTAAACGGGATGAAATCAAGAGACTTAGAGAATACCTCACGGTTTTACAGCAGAGATTAGAACGGTACTATAGATAACTGTTCTCAGTGTAAATGCAAGTAAAGGGGGCTATATAGAACAAAATAACTCGCCTATACACTCCATGTGTGGGAGTTACTTGTTCTAAATTTCCCTGCTGTCTCTCTTTTTTTACTGTTTTACTTGGAAGGTTGTATTAAAGTGGTACTTTTCATGCAATAAATATATTAGGAAAGGTTTCTTTTATTTAATTGTAGCCTACCAGAAAACCATTTTTCTTTCTTTCTTTTTTTTTTCTTTTTTTTTTCTTTTTTTTTTCCCTGTATCTGTGAGTCACGGCATTAATACGTTTTGTGGTTAACAGATATTTAAGCTATGGTTCTGGTCCTAAACGATTCCCCTTGGTAGATGTGCTGCAGTATGCCCTGGAGTTCGCCTCCAGCAAGCCCGTCTGCACGTCTCCCGTGGACGACCTGGACGCCAGCGGCCCCTCCGGCGGCGCGCAGCCCGCCCAGAGCGCGCCCAGGTACCGCCGCGCGGGAGCGGGATCCGGGAGAGGCGGGAGGGAGCGCGGCCTCCGCGGAGGCGGCTCGCGGCGCTCGGCCTCTCCTCGTGCGGCCTCCGCGTTCTTCCTGGGCTGGTTCCTGGTGTGGCAGATGGGTGAATGTGTCTGCTGCGCTCCTACAAGTGTGTATTTTGTGAGCAGCTTAAAGAGGGAACAGTTTCACAGTCCAGCTGAGGACCCTAGTGCTTTGTGGTACTGAACACCAGCGCTTGCTTAGTTTTCTGAACTTGTCATCACTTACTTGCTTGAAATGACACCTATTCTCCAAATAAACGCAGTGTCTCGTGATGTCAGTGTTTCCAGGTGACCTGTGTTTCCAAGTCCCGGCAGGTGGACTCTTAAAAGCCCCCACGTGGCTTCTTGTGTCGAACTGATCTGTTAATTTTTTTTCCATTTCAGTTTCACAGCTTAAATTGCTGCCATGAAAATGTCAAGAACTAAATGTTCTGCCTGTTGTTATACCGAATAGGCACATATCAGGGAGACAGAGGTCCAACAATGCTATTTTACTTGCTATGGAGATCAGGAGAGTTACCAGTTGTATAAACTAGGATAGGATTTGGCTGTGTGGACAGTAACCATGTACAGCAGAGCTTTTCATGGTGGCCCAGTCAAGATTTTGTACTTCAGAGAGAAGTGAAGTAAATGAGTCTAAAAGGCCTGGGGAAGTTTTCAGATGCCTTACTGTTGTAATGCCAGTTGAGATGCTGCTGACTGATAAGGAAAGACAAATCTAAAAGATAACACTGTTTGACTGTACTACAATATTGAAAGTACTATAGTGTGTTCAAGCTGCTCTGGAGGAGGTTTATACTGTAAATTGTAGGTATTGTGACTGTTTTGTCAACCTTTAGAAATATGAAAGTATGAAAGCATGTTATGTGAAGTGACACCGTCAGCTCTTCGTGTTCTCAGGATTTTTCAGATACTAAAGACTGCAGGTTCCTCAGGCTACATCAAGCTGCCCTACACAAAGTAGATGAACAGTAGCTTGCTTGAAGGATCTTTACATTCATGTTGTGTGTAGGATGGCTCGTACGTCTTGTCGATGATGGGAGGAGAAAAGTTGGTAACAGAATTTAATTTTTAATGTTCTCCTGCTCTGGTAGAATTCCTCTGGGCTGTTACTTTGAAATTTAGGTTACAAGGCTTGTTTAGAACAAGGTTAGCTGGCGTGGTGCTAAATTCTAGTGTGCATAAATACCAGAGTTGTTTCATTATTGCTCTTCTTTTAGCATAAGCCATAGGTAAGTGATCACAGAAAGGAAGGCTGCTAGGGGAAGACGTTTGAGGTTATTACTAAGCACGGAAGTTGTTTTGTTCAATGCATTTCATGACCTACGGACTGCAGGCACTGAGTTCTTTTTCTCTGATGTTTGGCAAAGAATGTGTGAAACCATAGTGCTTACTTTTGTGACATTATTTGAACGTGTTGGATGGTATTTAAAGTAGAGCAGACTGAGACTTGAACAGTCCAGTTTGGATTCCTTTATCTTTGTTTGTGGCAATGAGAGTTGTTACGGTGCTGATAATAACAAGTAATGCAACAGGAAGTTGTACAGTAATTGTGGAATTACTGCTATTATAGGTGCCTTTTCTAGATTGTGCTGGAGCAAATTAACAGCTTTAAAATGTTGGTGTTCAGATGCAAAGGTTATATGTATTGGGCAGATTTCAGTCTGTATGCAGGATGACTTCACTTCTGTGTTTCATGTTTTGACTGAATGCAGCACAATAGAGCAGCAGGGGCCTTCGTCTTCAGATGTTCCAAGCACATCTCCTGTACAGAGATCAGTAATACATAAACCATTCACACAATCACGAATTCCTCCTGATCTGCCGATGCATCCAGCACCGAGGCACATCACTGAGGAAGAGCTTTCTGTTCTAGAAGGTTGCTTGCATCGCTGGAGGACTGAAGTGGAAAATGACACCAGAGGTATTGCTAGAAGTTGGAGAAGGGATCTGTAGGGTGGAGAGGCAGGTGGGCAATAGCAGATATGTGCAGATATGTGAGATGAGTGGTTTCATTAGTTTTAAGCTTATTTCAGACTCATAGGAAAAGGAGTTAGTTATACCAGAGCTTAGTTTACTAAAAGTGTATAAAATGAAGATGCAAACTGGGCTTTGAGTTTGTAACGTGTGGGGACATTTCAGCATGAGTTTCTGTGTGCATGGTAAGACATTGGCAAGAACAAGGTAGAATCACACAGAATCCCAGAATGGTTGAGGTTGGAAGGGACCCCTAGAGATCATCCAGTCCAACTCCCCTGCTCCAGCAGGGACACCCAGAGCACGGGGCACAGGGCGGCATCCAGGCGCGTCTGGAAGACCTCCAGAGAAGGAGACTCCACAGCCTCCGTGGGCAGCCTGTGCCAGGGCTCTGTCACCCTCACAGTGAACAAGTTCTTCCTCACATGCAGATGGAACTTCCTATGGAAGTGGTATCTGTGCCAGAAGCTTTCAACGAGGCTGACTGGTGTGAAAGTGGTCTGGACTACTTTGTATTTTAGTGTTCTGTGGGGGGTGTTTGGATAGCCACCTTCTCGGGGGAGGAATGACAGAATTTCAGAGCAAAGGCTTTTGCCTTTGCTCAAAGGTAGAGCTTGAGATCTGTTGTATGGCTCTTAAGAAATAAAGGAGCATTTGCTGTTACACCGGGGTGGGATTGGATGAGCTCCCACAAGTAAGCTGCAGCATCTCAAGAATCATTCTACTTTTTCATTCAAAAACTTTCAGTGTTTTTGACGAGTAGATGCACCAAATGTGTAATATGTACCCTTATTTGAACCTTTAATAAGGAAAAAATAAGATGTATCCATGTACTGCTGAATGGTTTCACTTTCTTTTATTATTCCTTTAGATTTACAGGAAAGTATATCAAGAATACATCGGACAATTGAATTGATGTACTCTGACAAAACGATGATCCAAGTAAGTAAACTTCCTGCCTGAGATAACCAAAAAATAGATCCTGTTTGTCACTCTGATTACAACTCCTAGCTGCATAAAAATAGAGCAAATATCCAGCTATTATAAAGAGTTTGAGAAATGTGACTGAAAATTCATAACTGCTTTTGCAAACCTTTAGATTGTGCACAATTAAATGGAAGACAGCTTTATAGTATTTTACAGGTGACAGAAGACAAGCTTAATGTGCAGTTTATGTAAGTTTAGCTGACTTTGTAGCAAAGAGCCAAAATAGTTTTCATCTGTGACCAGCTGTTTGACTTGACTGCAGAACATCAGTTTTTGTGTAGCACAGTCAAATTTCCTCACCATCATTCGACCAGATTGCTATAGAGTCTGATGATTGTTAAGATGGCAAAATGCCGTCTTACATACTAGGTACAAGAAGCCATTGTTTGTATATTTTAGTACTTACATTTATTGTATTTTGCAACTTCCATATTAAGATGCAGGATTCGAAGCATCTGTTTTAAATCTGTAGCTAATAATTCTAGCTAATTATTATTTTAATTTAGCTTATGTTTTTATTGAAGCTAATAATTCTTTTAATTTTTGTCTTGATTTAATACTGATGAAATCTTTAACTAGTATCTGAGTTCCTCTTGGAAAATGACCATGTTCTTTAATCTAAACATCTGTTCTAGCATGCTTTGCCCTCGTGGCCTCTGTGTTCTTGAGTTCACTTCCTTAGGCAAGTTTTAGGGTTAAAGTTTGGTCCCCTGTTACTTTCTGTTAGCAAGAAGAAATCTTTTCCTTTCAATTAGAATCTATGTGTTCAGCCTACGCTCTTCCTTCAGGTACATTTTGGTTTGTATGTAGCTGGTTATCGTTCATGGCAGCTGAGCTCTGATGTTAAGAGTTTCAGGCAGGGTTGCCTTCATGGCTTGCTTTCAGCTTTCTTCAGGCATTTTTTTCCCCAAAACCTTGTGTTGCAGCAGGGAGGCCACAGGCTACATCCATCTAACAGTACATTAGATAATTTGAGGACTTAGCTGCTGGGTGCAGCTAGTCATCTTTTGGGGCTATTATGCAACTCAGGGTAAAGGCACTTAATTTTTCTAGTTCAAGATGGTTTTACATGCAATTAATCTTCCTTTGTTATAGGAGGAAATGCCTTTTGCTGGCTAGAATATTAATGAACAAATATTAAACAGGAGAAAGGCCACTTGGTAAAATAAAGCACTTTTTCTGGTACAGATCTAGGTAGTGAAGTGTGTGTTTATTTGTGTTCACTTTTGAAATGGAGGATCCCAGAAATGGAGGAACACAGAGATAGCACATGGACTCTTGCAGAGGGGAATGTTGTGCAGTGCCTGCAACTGAAGTATTAGTATGTGTTACTTGATGGCTGGGGAACAAGTAGTTATTGAACATGTCCAAAATTACTGATTGGAAGGAAGGAAAGGCTGCCTGGAAGGAAAGACTGTTTTGTAAGGAAGTGGTGTAAAGTACAGAGGAAGCTCCAAATAAGCTATTCCTTGTGTGCTGTTTTGATTCTAAGGAGATGATGGTGTCCATAAGACCCTTGTCAAATCAACAGGTGAATTATATCTTTGAAATCCTTATTTTGTCTCATCTTCATAAATGAGTAAATTCCTTTGCTGCTTATATGAGTCCCCTGTTTTCCTCCTTTCATGAGTTTGCTGGGTAGGATAAGAAATAGAGATAAGAGGTATCTGTTGCTATTGTGGGAATTCATCCTATTTTCAAGCTGGAAGTAGAAAAAGCTTCATGGCTTGATCTCACTCTGCATTAAAAGAAATGCATTGTATTTGGAAGGCAGAGAGTGTTGTATTTAGAGACCTCTGTAATAGCCCATGTAAAGGGTTATTGTACAACCCTAATACTGAAAGTGAAAGAGGAAAAAATGGAGCCAGGGTACTTGTGATGCTGGAGAGGGTTGTTAAAGTGACAATTAGCTTAAAGCACTTAGCCTGACGGCGTTGTGCACTTGTGCTGTTTTGCTGTTCATGCTCAAGTCCACCACTTACCAGATGGGGTGAAGTCAGCGCAGACATCACCACTGTCACTTGAAAATATTGTTAATCTAAAAGCTTATTGTTCAGAATCTTCCTGGGCTGTTTAATTTAATGAATGGATCAGTGGTGAACCCATGTGGTATCTTGACTGCAGTTTCTGTGTCATGGAGGAGTACTCTTCATGTCAATCATGTCATGCCATAGTTACAAGGACACCTTCCAGGTTTTCATGACTTTTTCTACCAGATCTGTGTTTTTGGTTTGGTTTTGTGAGCAGTTAATTGCTAGCCATACCACTTAATGCTCACTGTTTACCCAGTGTGTTGCCATGTGTCACTAGTTGCTGTTGATGCAGCAACATATTTTTAAGGCTCCTCTCTTAGCACTGAGTTCATCTGTCAGTACTGTTTGCCCCTCCAGTCACAGATTAATAGTTAAATTTAAGATTATGCAACTGACTGCAAGTTCTTTGGAGCTAGAGAAAAAAAAGATGAAGGCCCTTCAAAAAGTTCACCCAGTTACCACAATTTTAAATAAAATGATTTAAATAAAATGATTTTTTAAATTTTAAATAACCTGATTTTTAAATGATTTAAAATCACTTAGGGTGTTGCACAGTGCTATTTTAGGGTGAGGAAGTTTTGTTATAAAGCACAAAGAGATTTCATTTACCTGTGTTTTAATTAGGGTCTGTGTACACAGCTTCTGCATATTAAAGTACATCTACATTGACTTGTAGTCCCTCTCAGAAGGCTCTCACCATGATTTGGTAGCAGATGTAGAAATTGTGGAGCTCAGAGTTAAGGTGTTGCTCGGATTTCTTCTGCAAATGCTTCTGCTTGGGACACTTGCAGAGTGGCAGGTTCAGGCCCTGGGGTGGCTGTCTGATTTCAGCTGCTGTGCAGTCTTTACACCTCAGGATGCAAAATCTTGAGATAGCTGTGTATAGCCCCAAAGAGAACAGCCAGGTTAAAAGTACCTCCTAAAGTGTTTCTTACATCAATATCCTGCACATTTATGGTTACTGGTTGTTGTGGTGGTGGTACGTGATAATTACAGCTGTTTTGCACATGTTATGTTAAATGGCCCATGTGTATGCAGACCAGATCGTGCCAGTAAGAAAAGATGGTTTCAGATTTTTCATCCTAGTTAAACTGCTCACATGCAAATTTCCAAGAGCTTAAGCAGGAGGTTAAGTATTCTGTTCCTCCTCCTTCCTGGTAGGTGGTATCCCCAGTGATACTTCTTGCGTTGCTGACCCTAGATGAGCTGCTCCTCTCACTTAGCACTGCTTTTCCTGATTTATTGAATGATGGTGAACACTCATAGTCCTGTTATGCCACACTCAGTTTCGTTAGAGCACTAAGGATTTTCCCCATTTTAAACCAGAAGCATTTTATTCTCAGATTCTTCTGAAATAAAATCGCTTAATGGTTATAGATGCAAAAAAGGAGAATTTATTACCTTAAATTTGCATATGCCTTTCCAAACTTCAGGATAAATTTACCAGTTCAAAAGTGGAACAAATCACACACATTTTTCTTTATAATCTTTTAGTTTGTATTGAGATGCAAGAAAAGTAGGAATAATACAAAGTTAAGATGAAAAGAGGGTAACTGCCAGGAAAGACAAGAGAGTAGACATTCATGCTATGTTTTTTTTTTTCCCCCCTCTCCTCTGTGTATATGTTTTGATTCTCTTAACTTTATTTTGATACTTTTTAGGAACTGAACACTGAGTGTAAGGAGAGTTTGATGTTTTGTTTTATTGTGTTTTTAGGTTCCTTATAGATTGCATGCAGTGTTGGTTCACGAAGGTCAAGCTAATGCAGGACACTACTGGGCATATATTTATGACCACCACCAGAACAGATGGATGAAATATAATGATATTTCTGTGACAAAATCAACATGGGAAGAGTTGGAACGTGACTCCTTTGGTGGTTACAGGAATGCCAGTGCATATTGTTTAATGTATATCAATGATAAGGAACAATACTTGATGCAAGGTAATGTCATGGGTGTGTTTTCAGCATGAAGGAGATTAGCTGAATGTATGATAGAACTTCTAACAGAATGATTTCCAGAGTTCTGAAGGGTTTTAAAAACGTTAAAATGTTCTATTTATGCTCAGAATTGCTAGCCAGCTGTGTTTTTTTGCGGGTCAAACAGGTTCTCTTCAAGGTAATGGTAATGCCGGTGTTTTAGCATTATAGTAAAAGAGCAAAAATTGTTTATCATTTTGAAACATTTAGGTAGATAACTCCTAAATACTAAAACATTTAAATTCCCTGAAAAAAAATGAACTCGTAAAACTGAACTATGGAAAAGCTAAAATGACTCTCTTTAAAATAGTCTCAAATCTCCCTCCGGCCCAAACTTTGAAACTCTAATAAACTTTACAGGAGTGTGGAAACACAGCACATCAGGCAGTATTGAAACAAACAGGTTAGCCTTAGCAAGCACATATTTAACCAAAGAAATACATGAAACTATTTGAAACAGTTTGAAAACCGTTTTCACATCATGTAGTTGTAGGTAACTGGGATGCTCTTGAGAAGATGTTTGGGGTGAGGGGAAGGCCTCTTAGTGTGAGATTGGTGAGCCCTAGTAAAGGTAACTAGGAGGATGCTCCTGTAAGTGACCAGTGATCCAGCAACAAGTGTTGAACTTTGAGTGAAAACGTTCATATACCTCTCTCTTCATAGGGTAAAAAGCCAGAAGTCTCATTTGTCTGTGTTTAAATGCAACATGTTAACCATCTTGGCGTTTCTAGATTGCCAGATTAAAATCAGACTTGCAGCCATAGGACTTAGGAACCCTGCAGGATTTCTCTGCCACTCTGATTGTGTTTGAGACGGGCTGATGGGGACAAATAGAGCCAATTTGGCCCTCAGGACCTGGGATACTATTGTTAAGACTATCCATAAAGGAACCTGAAGGTTATTTCCTGCAGCTGGCATTCTTATCATTTGCCTTTGCAAATGCATGTAGGCCTGCTCTCCTTCCTCTTCCCTCCAGGAAAGAGGATGAAGTTCTCAATTCTACATGACAGTAATATGTTCAAACTTTGGCTTTTTCTCTTTTGTTGCAAGTGTTCAGAACTATATGATGGTCTCGGCCCGAAAGGCTTATCTTTCAAAACAATAGTGATCTGCTCGTGCCCAAGTTGGTATAAACTCTAGATTGAAAGAGCAGTGACAACACATCCCCATAGCAGAAAAGTTTCTAACAGATAATAAAAACAGCAAATGTAATGCAGTTCTTGACACTTGTATTGCATGCTTTCAGTAATTGATTTGAACATTTTTTTTTTAATACATATTTATTTTTACCTATTCTTTCTTCTTCTGAAATAAAAAACTATGCTACCACAGAGGAGTTTAACAAAGAAACAGGACAGATGCTTGTTGGCATGGACACACTGCCTTCTGATTTGAGGGATTATGTCAAGGAAGACAATAAGCGTTTTGAAAAGGAACTTGAAGAATGGGATGCAGAACTCGCTCAGAAAGCACAGCAGGAAAAGTTACTGTCTCAGATACCCAGGGCACCAGCACCTTCCCCTGCTCCAGGTCAGTTGTTTTCTACTTTTTTTTTTTTGTAAAAGAACCACCAAAAATAATTGGTTTGTATATACATTATTTCACAGCTTAAGAAAAGAAAGATTTTTTTTGTAATCTTAATTATAATTTTGTAATCTTAAATGATAAGTTATTTGGCCAAGGTAACTGCCCTTGAGGTTTAAACTCATTGTTTTTTATTGCATTTGAATTTTTATTTAAAGAGGTTGGTGATTCTTCCGTACCACTCCCAGCTGTGTTTAGCTGGTACTAAATTAAAATTCCTTTTTTTTTTTTTAAAGAATGTGGAAATTGTGGAAAGAATAATAACTTGGCGTGGTGTGTGGGAGCAATAATAGATTAATTAGTTATGTTTAAAAAGGAGGTTTAAAACCATGCAAATAGCTCTGAACAGCTATTTGCACTGGTGGAAGCCAGTGCTGTTAGAACCTTAACCACTGAAGACCACTGGCAAACAGGGTGGAGAACATGCCTGCTTTAATGCAAAAGAACTTGCCAGGCTTTAGGTTACATCCACTTTTGCCAAAGGCTGGTCATAGATTATATCAAAGATGACCTAATGGGTTTGTATATTGAGGCTGCTGTCCATATGTTCTCATTGTTGTGCTTGAGTCATTAAGACTGCATGTACGTTTCACTTGACCATCTGTCACTGTCACAAACTGAATATAGAAACTAAATTGCAGTGATTTAATGATATTTTTCTTCTTGCAAACTCTGCAAAGAGTGAATAGTCTGTGTTTTGATTTCATAATCACATTGAGACTAGTTTCAGTTTTTGTTAGTAATGAATAATATTAAGTAAATGTATATAACGTTCCTTTCTTCATAGGTGGAACATAAAACACTCTTTATGCCAATCAGTTTTATTTCCTCCAAGTCAGAAGGAGGAAATAAGGAGGAAGAGTCAGAAGACTTAATGTATAGATTATTTTGAAAAAATTAAATATACTTGGACCTATAATAGCTGATCAGTTCTCAGTCCTCCATCATATCCATGATAAACACTCCTTGTTTGAGAGCTTTGATGACTCTGTAGACAGGATGGGACAGGTGATCTTAATGTAAAAAATTATATAAATGAATCCATAATTTTAAGTGCCCTAAGATACAGAAAAGTAGCGTAATGTTAGATTTGTGGATGGTAAGATCTTCTGTACTGGATACTTTATATGTGAGACACTGATCCAAACAAAACTAAGCAATTCAAAATTTGTGCTTATTTTAACATATGGATTTGTTATTTTATTCCTGTCACTAAGTTCAAGCAGGAGAACCTGAATATTTAGAGCAACCATCAAGAACTGATCTTTCAAAGCACTTAAAAGAAGATTCGGTACAAGCAATCAATAAGGCTTTAGCTGAACAAGAGGATAGAGGTCCAGAAGCCATTATGGATACGGTGAGGATATTTTGAGGCTTAAAATACTTTTTCCTTTTTAATTTTGTCAGTGGAAGAATGAAAAATGAGAAAAAGGGGAGAGAGAAAAATTAAGGGAAGATATCTGCCTAACACTAAAAAATCTGCCTGAAAAGAGTGTAATATATGAGCACAGTGTGATAAAAGTACTAAGACAGATGTCGTGTATGTGGTTACAGTACTTGTCTTGAGTCTAGTATGTTATTCAAATAACACTCAAGCATTTGTGCCCCACATCAAACAAGCCTTTCCTAAGTAAATGGAATCATGTAACATTTTAGCAGTGATATTGATATCCAGATAAAAGGCTTGAAGGTGAAAAAAGCATTAAAAAATTGCAATATGGTATGTCTTTAACAGTGTTCTGTAGCTTTAAAGCAAATTCACAAGTTTCTGAAAATTCTTACAGAAACTTTATGATTCTGTAAGAACCTGTATAAATTCTCATTAAACTAGTCTAGCAACAGGTATCTTTGTGGCCAAGAGTCCATTTAAACCCCTTGAAAATGATACATCCACTTGCTGACTCTTCTTAACCTGAAGGTTATTGCATCTCTGTCTGCTGTGCTCTCAGGAGAGCACAGCCTCTGTTAAATGGAGGTTAAAGCCACCCCTGGATGAGGTGGTGCTCTACCACTAATGCTTAGGCTGCCGCATATCCGGCTTTCTGAGCATCGCAGGGGAATCTTGTCCAAGGAGTTCGCTCCAGCCGAGAGGGTAGACCTGACTGTACGCAAGTCACCATTACGTGTCTTGCGTGATGCCTAGAGCTTGATGGAGGCTCTAGGCATCCATCCCAGTGAGAACCTTACCAACTTGATTCTGGGAATGAACTGAAGGATATGTTTTATTTAGCACTTAAAAACACTCAAATGATAAAACACCGCGACAGCTTTAAGAAGGCAGAACTAAGTCCACTTATTCCAGTATTTTCACTGCCTTGTTCTGCAACAAGATGCATGTCTTCCCTCTCTTCCCCCATCAAAATAAGGGGACAGAACATGCTCTTTTATTAGAAAGAAAAGTCTTTTAGCTGCTAGCCTATAAAACCAGTTCCAAACTAGTGTAAAGGTACTGAGCTATTGACCATGTAGTTAAGGTAACTTACACTGAGAAGGGAGTCCAGTTCAACCTCCCTCTTGTTGGTGTTTCTACTTCCACATACATTCTGACATCTAAGCATGTATTCCTTTTCTCAGCTTATTTTTTGTCCATTTTAAAAGAAAGACAAGAATTCTGATCATCAGAACATGTAACAGGATTGTGGGCTTCTCACCATATCAACATCTGTGTCTACTTTCTGTCTTTTTTTTTTTTTTTTAAATTCCCTCCCCCCTTTTCTCCTGTTGGCAGAGTCTTCCTTTGTATTTGTACAATGCTGGGTGAATATATACTAGTCTTAATGTGTGTTTTCAGAATTTATATTAAAAAAGGAACAGTTTTAGTAGTTGCAGAACAGCAACGTGACTTTTTTTCCTCACTGTGATTGCTTAGATTAGAGTCAAGGTTTAACTTCTGCAGACTAGCTATCAAATAATGATAGATTGTTGTTATTATTTAAAAGCTTACTTAAACATGATGAGAATTTTTAGTGACTAATTAATCATCTCCCATTTTCTATGTAGTTACTTCAAAAAAAAAAAACCCAAAAGCCTGTTGAATGTAATGCAGCTTTAGATATTCTTTCAAGTATCTTACCTGCTAGAGGAATTTTTCTATTTCTTCCAGGAAAGCAGCAAACAGTAGTCTTTGGCCTATCACTATCCCTTACTCCAAATTCTTAAGATAACTTCAGTTGTATTTATTGATTCCCTCATGGAATACGTGAAAAAGGGTGGTGGTTCAGAGCCTCAGCCTTTAACAGCTGCTTTACATTTGTGATGAATGCTGCAAAGTTGCAACAACAGCCCACTACCCTCTGCAGGTGTGACTGGTGCACAAAGGAAAAACAACACAATTCAACACCTGTGGCTTGATTAGACTTCATCAGTGTGCATCGTTATACTTGATCAGGCTGTCAGTTTGTGCGTGTCTGTTTTTTTCTCTTATTTCTGATCCCCCCGCAGCTCCCTGTACTGATACCGATTTTCTTCTGCAGAGCTCTGATAATGCCCCAGCTCAACCAGCTCCTACCCAGCGAGTGGTAGAGGTGGCGATTCCCGATGTAGGGACTTTTGTGATTGAGTCAGAGGAGGGGGGTTATGACGATGAGGTACATCTGACTGCGAGCGTGTGCACCGCTCGTCCTCGGTGCTTTCTCGTGCTGCCTGACGAGAGTTGTGTGCATGTCCGCACATCGTGACACCTAACGGATTTGCGCATAACCCCGTGCTTAGCGGGTTTGTAACCCTAACGAGCCCTGGAGTTGCAAGGAAACACCAAGCGGAGGCACTGGCTGCTCTAACTGGGCACGCTTTGCATGGTGTAGTTCACACTGGAGGTGTCTGTTCCTAGCTGTGGAGGCTGAATGTTTGTGTCGGGCCACGTGGGCCTTGCCGCGCTCGGGGTAGGCGGGGGGCTCCTGCCGTGTGCCCCGACAAAATGCCAGGCCAAGGAGCGATGTTCTGAATGTTCCTGTCTTCCGTCAGTCCCGTAAAGCTGGTGTGCAAGTGTGGTGCTGTATTTGCCAAGGTTAAACTTTTTAGGCTTGTCAGGGTTAGTTTGTCCGAAGAAATAACCTAAAACTGACAGGGCTGGTGGAGCTGAATGGGAAGGTTCTTTCTCGCTTTTCTTTTGGGCCGTAGCGTTCATAACAGCCTTTTTGTATAATACCACTTCCTAAAGTGTAACACTTTCCTTTAAAAATACACAAATAATTAGAAAAATATCTTTTTCCCAAGTCAGAACCGAGGAGGTGCATTTAACTAGCAGTATTTGAGGAACATATGCGAGAGACGTGACATCCTCAGAGGCGGTGTTTTCAAAGGCAGCGCTTTTTGGCAGCGGCAGGAGGCCCTCCCCGTCACCCTGCTGTCCTGCTTGGCACCCCCAAGCCATGGGGGCTGCACCAGGGGCAGGGTTAGCCCAGGCTCTGCTCTCCCATGACCATGGGGGCTGCACCAGGGGCAGGTTTAGCCCAGGCCCTGCTTGCCTGTGGCCATGGGGGCTGCACCAGGGGCAGGGTTAGCCCAGGCCCTGCTCTCCCATGGCCATGGGGGCTGCGCCAGGGGCAGGTTTAGCGCAGGCCCTGTTCGCCCATGGCCATGGGGGCTGCGCCGGGGCAGGGTTAGCCCAGGCCCTGCTCTCCCATGGCCATGGGGGCTGCGCCAGGGGCAGGTTTAGCGCAGGCCGGGCTCCCCGGTGGCCATGGGAGCTGCACCAGGGGCAGGGTTAGCCCAGGCCGGGCTCCCCGGTGACCATGGGGGCTGTGCCAGGGGCAGGTTTAGCCCAGGTCCTGCTCGCCCGTGGCCATGGGGGCTGGCCCAGGGGCAGGTTTAGCCCAGGCCTTGCTTGCTTGTGGCCGTGGGGGCTGCACCAGGGGCAGGTTTAGCCCAGGCCCTGCGCGCCCGTGGCCATGGGGGCTTCGCCAGGGGCAGGTTTAGCCCAGGCCCTGCTCGCCCGTGGCCATGGGGGCTGGCCCAGGGGCAGGTTTAACCCAGGCCCTGCTCACCCGTGGCCATGGGGGCTGCACCAGGGGCAGGTTTAGCCCAGGCCCTGCTCATCCATGGCCGAGCGCGTTGGGCACGGGGGCTGCAGGCATCTGGGGCCTCCCTGCGCGGAGGCTGTGTGGGGTCGTGCCGGGCTGTAAACGGGAACCCCTGTTGTAGGTGGCCACGGCGGGTGAGGGACGCAGCCTGATGGAGTCACACAGAGCTCGGCTTCTCACACATGTAGAATTTGCACTTTTCGCCAGAACGCGAGCGTTTAGCCTCCGCTGGTGACCTGCTCGTTTCCTGTTGATGTTGCTGTCCCCATGCCGTTCTTTCCAGAGGACGCTAGCCACCTTCCTCATTTTTTTTTTCTCATTTTGTTTGTTTCTTTTGTAAAGTGTATTGGCTACTTTTCTCTATTATTTTAATTGTAATGTTTTGGGTTTTTTTAATTATTATTTTAAATGCTGCTCTTACGTGTACTCCCATGGCTCATAATCTTCTAATAGAAGATTAGTTTCTGCTGCTTTTCCAGCTATGCCTTGGGCGGTGTGGCAGAGCACATTCATCTTTGCTCACAGATAACAAGGGGAAAAGGCCTTTTTCAGTAACCCAGAAATATTATACTCTGTGTATGGAGCTAATGTATGCAGCTGTGAGGCCTTTATTTTAAGTTTGGCTTTGTGTTTGTCAGATTTCTGGCTTTTATTTTATGAACTTGGCTGCAAATGCTTTGAGGACCAATTCTCTTCTACAGCAGTGGGTCCCCCGTTTTGATACTGAAACATGTAAAATATAGTTAGTGTAGTTTACTATGCTTTGTAGTTTAGTTTAGATCTATATGTTTGAAATAGTTTGTCTTATTCCTTGGCCGTGGGTTCTTCAAGCATTACTTGTTCAGTATGCAGCTTCGGATGAATACTAATGTTGAATGATGCATGCTCCTCACGTGAAAAGTTTTGACTTTTCAAGTGCATTTTATGCAATTCTTCAAGTTTTTGTAACCTTCCTTTCAAATCATGTGTTATAAAAAAGAGATGTACACGTGTTGTGATTGATTTGCAGAATACACACATCAAATCTTGTATTGAAATGTGCCATTTCAATGTATGCATGCATTAAGTTGCTTTTTATCTTGCATGAGACTAAGAGCATATTGAATTTAATCATTAAAATATTAATCATTCAAAACTTTTACCTTAAATCCCCTATGGCAGGTCATGCTGACCCCGAACATGCAAGGTATTATCATGGCTATAGGTAAAGCCAGGAATGTTTATGACAGGTGTGGGCCAGAAGCAGGGTTCTTTAAGGTACAACTAACATTTTCAACTTTTTTCTCCTCTGACTTTCCCTGTTAGCTTTACCTTCTCACTCTGTCCTTTGATGCATTTTAAGATTTTTATTTTTCCCTGCATTTATAAGTACTCTCCTGTGACAGCAGTCCTCCATCTAGATATTTCTCTCTAGGAAGCTATATAGCTATTTCTCTGTTCATTTAGCAGTACATTGTTTTGTTTGTTATCGGTAGCTTAAGTACTTTTCTGCATTTTGCCTTTCTATCAGTAAGGGCACGTAGCTTGAAATTTGGATGTGGGATTAGTGGGAGTATGTATTTTTCCTCTTTTGTAACACAGAGCATGCCTTCACTAGGCTGTGGTTGGGACGTCACTGTTCTGTCCTATTTGTTATTTCAAATAAACTTTGTTCCTGTTTTGTCCTTCTTAAAAGATTTTTAGTAATTTTAAACTGTCTTCTTTCGTTTAACTGCTTTGATGTCGATGCTTTTTGTTTATGTGTGAGAATTAGGGCCTTTTTTCATTGTAACTCTTCGGAATAAGACCAGATTTTATTTTTGAAGTGTTAGTTTTCTTTACAAACACAAACTTCCAAGCATTTTTTAGCTCGTAAAACCTTTTGAATTCTCAGAATACTTGCAAGGGGATTACTTTGACACCATGTAAAATCTTTTCAAATGTGATTTTTTTGCAAGAAGAGGAAGAGGCTTCTTGTTCGGCTTTGTGTAGCATTCTGTTTCTATCTTAATTGTTATGGCGCATTTACACTAAGAAATCCTGTCTGATACAATTATGTGTTTAACAACTTGGTCAGGAAGTTGAAACTCAAGTTTTTGTTTGTTTGCTTGCTAGTTTAAGTAGTTGCTTTGAGAGGTGTTAGGAGCAGAGCATTTGTTTCCAGGGCTGTTTGTAAGCTCTGCCTGCTCCCAGAGAGCAGAGAGTTTTGTTTAAGATTGTCAATGTTTTCAAATTCCACTGAGCTTTTTTTCTTTGAAGGAAAGGTGTTCTTATTTTCTTTAAACAAACAAAAATCCCGTTCAAAATAAACTTAGGACAGATGCTTTGGATTTATCAAAGCATTGTGGCATTACATGTGTTTTCTTCACTGCATGGTGGGAGGGTGGGAGGGAAAGGAGTTTTCCTTGAGAAAATGTTCTGATACTAAGTTGGTGAAGCATAGATAGGTTTGTCCATTCATTTTATATTGAATCATGGCTGTAGTGAATTTGCACATGTGGAACATGTTGCATTTCTTAAGGAAAAGATTAGTATGAATGTAGGCAAATGAAGTGTCTCTGTTCAGTAGTGAATTTCGTAATTAAAAAAGAATCATGTAAAATTTCATGTTACTTCATAAGCTTGCTTAAAAGCTTCTGTGGTATTTTTCAATACCGTTAGACTTTTTTTCCCCATGGTCTTTTTTATGTAAAATATGTATTTTAAAAAAGATTATGTTTATATTTTGTGTTAGTGTACTCCAGGCAAAACCCGTTCAGCATGGGTCAGTGTTTCTACCAAGGTTTGGCTCCCCCTTCAGATCACCAGTTTGTGGCATACCTAACCCAAGCTGCTTAAGATCTTTATTGATCAGTGACCTCTTAGAGCCATCCTTCTCTAAACTTTATAGCCACTTCCTTGCAGAATGTTTTAAGACCTTTACATAACATTTTTTACCTTTTTCAGTTACCTTTTTCCATTGCCCCTTTTTTGTTTGCTATTTAAAGGAACAATGCCATTTTTTACTCCATACAGGGCTTCTGAATTCATAGGTACTATTTTAATGTTTCAAACAAGTAGGTTGTGTGTTGGATTATTTTTTTCCTCCTTTAAATAATTTTCTGGAATAAATAATAATCTCTGAGTATTCTCTGAAATGAGTAATAGCAACTATTTTTTGTTTCCAGCCTGCTATGATGAGTGGGGTTTAATTGTGTAGTTACCTGTGTTGACTTTATAACAGCAGAGTTTCTTACGATAAAAGACAATACAAACTGTTACTCATGGCTTCTGATATTTATAGCCAGTTCTCCCAAACTTCCTGTGTAATAAAAGTGCCTCTGAATAATTCCTTCCAGGTACTAAGAGAATGGTCTCTAAGTTTTCAAGTTCTCCACGCTCTCTCCATTTAAGTCTGTATGAATAGTACTCTACCCGTGTCCAGAGCTTTAAAAATACTGTATATTGGAAGAGGGATGGGAACTTGAAATTCTCAGAGTGAATCCCCAGGAAGCGTGCCACTGTCAGGATTTCAGCACAAAGGAATGCGGAATACTGAACGGGATATATTTCTGCCTACTTAGGAGCTTTATGTAGTCTCTGTGTTGCACTGAAATTTCTGTAATAGTTTTCTTAGTATTAATGCATGAAGCAACTATATTAAATCATTTGTTTCAAACTAACATTTAGTTTTAGCAAACAATCTGATCTCTTCTGTATTTTGAGAGAGAAATTATGGAACATACAGAGACTTCTTAGGACTTTACTAAATGTTTTTCTTGTTTCTGTTGTTCATGCTACATACATGCTTCAGTGTCTAAAATCTAACATACATGCTGTTCATTAGGAAGCTAATGTGCTGATAAAGTTAGTAAACATTTCTGATATCTTATCACCATGTACAAATACCTGAGGGGAGAATTTAGGGAGGATGGGACCAAACTCTTGACAAGACAAGGGGTAATGGGTATAAATTAAAACACAGGCAGTTCCATCTCCATGTGAGGAGGAACTTCTTCCCTGTGAGGGTGCCAGAGCCCCGGCACAGGCTGCCCAGGGAGGCTGTGGAGTCTCCTTCTCTGGAGATCTTCAAAACCCGCCTGGATGCCGCCCTGTGCCCCGTGCTCTGGGTGTCCCTGCTGGAGCAGGGGGCTGGACTAGGTGATCTCTAGAGGTCCCTTCCAACCTCAACCATCCTGTCATTCTGTGACCTCTAAAGGCATTTTGAAGTACTCAGTGAGGAGTCCATTCTCCCCTACAAGATGCTAATACTATTAATATTGAAATATGTTTTCTTTAGAAATCATGCAGGGCTTTTTTGTAAGACATCTTTTCATTCTGACTTACAGTTTTGTCAAAGTGATGTGTGCTCATTATACTTTCTGTAGAATTGTTTTATTAATGTATTTGCATTTCTCAATGTGTTAGAGGTACTTTGTTAACTTAGAAGATTTTAGAAGATCCTTTTAAGGAAAATGCCTAAAACCCTATGTTGCTTTTGGGACATGATTCAGTGGGCATCTTCAGGGATAGGATGAACTTTCTCCCAGTTAGATTTAGCACAGGATTTGGGATTGCTTTTGAAGTGAAGGTCTGTCTAGGGTATTGGCAGAGTTACTTGGGGAGAGACAGGGACATACTTGTCAGGTGTCTATGTGTGTTTTATTGTTGTTTGTTTTGTTCTGCCATTTAAACTTTAGAGAGGGGTGGAGTACAGGATTCTTTAAAAAAAAAAAGACACTTGTCATGAATTAGATTTTGTTTGTGAAATTTAGCTGTTAACCAAGAAGACTAAAGTATGTATTTTTTAAATTATCCAGGCGATTAAGTTGGAATACACACGCCTCCTAAAATTAGCACAGGAAGATCCGCCACCCGAATGCGATTACCGCTTGCGCCACGCCATCGTTTACTTCATCCAGAACCAGGCACCAAAGAAGATAATCGAGAGAACGTTACTGGAGCAGTTTGGAGATCACAACCTTAGCTTTGATGAGAGGTGAGAAGATGAGCATGTCTTATTTCCTGTGCTCATGAACCTTCCGTGGGGGCTAGAGCCACCCTTTTATATTTACAGGGTGTGTGTAATAGCGGGTAAGAATTGCACATTTGCTTGGCTTTTGCCTTCTTGGTAGTATCCTCCAAGTTAGAGGCGTATGGAACAGCAATTATATAGAAAATTACAATCGTTATAAAAATCTCCATGAAAAGAGTAAGGAAGAAGTTGGGGGTTTATCAGTAGGAAACAGGAAAAAGTACTCAGTGTTGGTGTCCATAATTGCATGCAGATTTCTGTACCTTCTTTTGAAATACTGTACAAGGCCACATCCTTTGCTTTCATGGCCTGCTTGTGACCCAGCAGTAAACTACCAAGCCTTGCATCTATTGAAAGGGGTATTTGGCTAGCTAGGTAGATTATTTGAATGAAGACAACTTCTGTGTTCTAATCAAAATTCTATATATTTACCGATTCAAACTCAAGTGGAAAGGTAGGGGTTTCTGTAAATCCTCTGGTTCTAGTCCTTGGTCATTGGAATATATTGATGATACCTTAGGAAAGTAAGTATCAGGAAGTGTCAAACCATCTGAACTTTAATTTCAAAAGCAAGAGTGAGCAATGTGACAGTGTAAAGAAGTAAAACAAGAAGCAAAGATAAGATGGCAAATTTTAAAGATAGATATGATGAAAGTAGAGAGCACATCTTGCACAGTGTTTCCATATTATTTTGTGTGGGGCTGTAGCACTCAGTTGCTCATATTGCTTAAGGCTGCTCTTGTTATAGAGATAATATTTGCTATAGAATATGGCATAATTGCCCATGACTTGTTGCTTTTTGTAAGGTGCCGTAACATAATGAAGGTTGCTCAAGCTAAACTTGAAATGATAAAGCCAGATGAAGTAAACATGGAGGAATATGAGGTCAGTATTTCTTAATGCTGAAAATAGAACTGTAACAAGCAATAATTACAAATATGCTTTAGTTCTGAATTTATTTTAACAAATTTCTTCTTGTCTTTCCTTCAGAATTTAAAACTAGTTATTGAAGAACTATGTATTTTTAGGAAGGTTGCTCTGAACAGTTGACCCCAAGCTATAGGCCTTTTTTCTACAGCTGTAGAAAACTTGGTCAAATTTGACTTGAGCCATAAATATGTGCCATGTTTATTCAGTCTGTCTTTACTCCTTAATGGGTCATGATCACTAGCAGTATTTCATAAAATCATAGAATCATTAACGTTGGAACAGAGCTTTGGAGATCATCTAGTCCAGCTCCCCTGCACACGCAACGTCACCTAGAGCACATGGCACAAGATTGTGACCAAGCAAGTTTTGAAGATCTCCAGAGAAGGAGACTCCACAACCTCTCTGGGCAGCCTGTGCTAGGACGCCGTCACCCTCACTGTTAAGAAATTTTTCCATAAGTTGCTGTGGAACTTCTGGTGCCTCAGTTTGTGGCCGTTTCCTCTAGTCCTATCGCTGGCCACCACTGAAAAGAGGCCGGTCACCTCCTCCTCATTCCCTCCCTTGAGGTATTTATACACACTGATCAGGTCCCCCCTCAGCCTTCTCTTCTCCAGGCTGAACAGGCCCAGCTCCCTCAGCCTTTGCTCACAGGGCAGATGTTCCAGGCCCCTGATCATCCTGGTAGCCCTGTGCTGGACTCTCTCCAGCAGCTCCACCTCCCTCTTGTACTGGGGAGCCCTGAACTGGACGCAGTACTCCAGATGTGGCCTCACCAGGGCTATGTAGAGGGGAGCGATCACCTCCCTCGACCTGCTGGAGACGCTCTTCTTAATGCACCCCAGGATCCCGTTGGCCTTATGCATTTAGTTTTCCTTCCTATAGAAAGACTTGTTGCTCAATGAAACAAGCAAATCTCAGACATTAAATTATTAAATTAAATTACTAAAAAGACTCTGCTTCATACTTAAAGATAAATTTGTTGATTTTACATCAGTGTCAACTCATAATCCTGTATCTTAAGGCTCATGAACTGGTGTTAATTATAGCGTAGGCACATTGCAAGGCATCACTTAAACTTCAGTATTATGCTCATTGGTACAAACAGTTCTTTGTTCAATAGGACTAGAGTAGTAATTTTCCCCTCACTAAACTCAGTGAAAAATACATATTGAGCATCCCTATTCACTAGATATGGGACCTACAGTCAGTGCAACTGCTTTGCAACGTGTCCTGCATGGCCTGCAAGGGGAAAGGATGAAAGCCTTTCACAGGGAGGGGTTTTCTGTTGTACATTTGCACTGAGCTGTGCAAGGCTCAATATCTTACCACTTTCTGTGTGGCATTGCACGGGTAGAATAATTGGTTCTGGACTTGACTTTAGGAAGATGAGGAGTCTTCTCTCCCGCAACAGACACGTGGCACCTTGCTTCTTTTTTTACTCCTGAGGCAGGTAGCCGGTAATTTCTTCAAAGACTCTATCAATATTTGACCAGTATAGTGAGCTGCCATTTCTAGAACCTTTTTCATGCCCTTTATATGGAATCCATTAATGGCTATCTGTTAAATATCTGTTATAGTGTGTTGCCCTGTATTTTATCTTTAGTGAGCAATAGGAAGTTGGCTACTAACCAGCAGGAATAAAAGCACCTTTCTCACCTAGAACAGTTACCTGTAAAACATACCAGCAGTCACTGTGTGTAAATGGTGATGAAGAAAGGTTAATGTTTTGCTGTGGTATAAAAACTGATTTTGTTTCCAGTCTGAAGTGCCTAATAGGACTTTGTGGGTTTTTGTTGCTTTCCATGTAACATGCTCAGTCCTTTTCTATCTCATTCATATATAAAAACTTAAGCTTAGTGTATAAAAAGACTTTCACACTTACTGAGTAAATGCATGAATGTAATGCAGGAAAGAAAGAAAGATAGACCATCTGCTTTGCCCAGCCCTTACTGTGAAGAAAAAGGAAGTTCCTTATAATTCTGACTCCAGTACTGCAAAGATAATTTGCATTTCCTTAAAATGATAATGCTTTCTAGTTAAAAATCAAAAAAAAAAAAAAGGAATAGATTAGGTATTTACATTTTCCTTTTATTGAGAGTGGAGGAATTCAAACATATTTTTCCCACGTGCAAGCTTATTAGGAGTCCTTATAATTTATTATATGCATTCAGCAGTAAGTAAAATGTGTAAAAAATATTTGTATTTCATGTTTGTACTTCTTCTTATATGCAGAGATGGCATCAAGACTATAGAAATTTCAGGGAAACAACCATGTTTCTCATGGTAGGATTGGAGTTTTTCCAAAAAAAGAGGTAAGTGGCAGTATAGAACTCAAATTTGCTAGAGCAATTTGGAGGCTAGTTATAATAGTGATATAAAAAGCTATTTATAAAACTAAGAACTGTTCAATGTAATCTTCATTTCATTTTAATGTTTAATCACTCCATTAATTTCCTTCAGTCTCACATCTACATCAACTTCCTACTCTTAAACCTGACTTTTTCTTTCCTAACCAAACCATGGGCTCTTTCAGAGCATCCTGCACATGCTCCCATAACCTGCCTATAGGTGGATAATTATTATCTCTGGGCTTGAGATTCTTTCTTCTCTTGCACTGTACATGTGCACATGCATTTAGCTCCTTTCATCGGCCATCATAGTCAAGTGACTCTCGTTAGCAGGGGGCTCTTCCCACAGGAGCAGAGTTTGGCCTTTTGCATTTGTTGGGATCAAAATTCATGAGGGTTTTATACTTGGAAACTGCCATGCATGACTGTTTTAGCTGTAGCTAATTCCTCTTCTTAGCTACATGAGGTGATGGTAGTTCATTCCCTTCTCTGTTCTATCCAGGTCAGGAATTATGGATATATAAACTGGTGACGTTAATGTATGCATTACAGCTAAAATTTAAACTCTGATTTACTGCATGCAACAAGAAGAATGATAAATGCCTCAAAGCATTCTGCAGAAGAGGGTCTTTGACAGAGAACTGTTCAAAACTCCTTCTTTCTCCCATGTCCAGGCCAAGGACCAAAACGATTAGCTGCTTAAGCGCTCAGTGGCTGTTATCTGCTCTTTGAAAATTGAGCCATCACATGATAGAAATTTCTGCTTCTGCAAATAATTGTGACGTTAATCACTGGTTATCATGTATAATACAATAAGCAGGAGATTCATCTAGCAATCAAATTTTTTTTTGTCTGTATAATCTGTAGGAGATCGCTTCATCTTTCTTTCTTGTTCTCTATGCTCCCTAAACAAAAAGACACCAAACACAACAAAATTTCATTAGAAAAAAAATAGAAAGATGACACTTTATCTTTGTGACAAGCTGTATTTTTGTATAGCAGCTAACACCATAAGCCCATAATCTTGGTTTGTCCTCTGGATGCTACTGTGTAATAAATATTATATGCATTATTAATCTAAACTTGCGTATTCTACTTTGTCAGTTTTAAACAGCTTGTGTGCAAACAGTCAGAGGATTGCCTCCCTTATTTGAAAAATAAGCACTTTCATATTGTAGAATCCTTTAAAGAGGCAAAAATTTCACAGGCATCCAGGTGATGTGTATAGGAACATTCATTGTTTCCCTCTGACTTTATTTAAAGTATTCAAAGTATGTAGTCAGGAAAGGAAGGTCTTCAAATAGTTCAGCATTGAGACTCTGGGATGGTACTTCTGGCTGTAAAATAACAGTATTTTCACTAGTCCACTCTTACCATCTGTTCTGACTGGACTAGGAGAGGGAGATGTACAGTTGTCTCTCCAGTGCTACACAGTATAATTCATATACGTTTCCAGCATTTAGGTAATTTTCAAAGTAAGAATGAGGCAGTTATTCCTACGTATCTTCGTAACAGCAAACAAGCTTGACACTCTGATATTGGACAGAAAGAGAAGGATGCAGTGTTGTCAGCCTTCCCGAACTATCAAAAAAAATGTAGCATCCATTTTCTTTGAGGGAAAAAAAAATTGCTTGAAGAGTTGTTTCATAAGAAGACTAGAGTTAAGCCTGTGTGGAGGAGGAGTGGTGATTTGGGTGTCTATTGACCTACTTTAAAGGCATCCGTTGCAGTTATGGTTCCGTTTTAGCTACAGGTCCCCTCATGAGTGAGTGAAATGCGCATTGCATTTCACTTGCACATTGTAAAGGACCATTTTGAAAATGAGACTAACTTGCTGAATTCTTCAATTTCCCTTTCATGATTCTCTCTTTGGCATTATAAAAATGCAAATTTAAAAATATTTATAAAAACAAACTTTCTTAGTTAAAACAATTAACTTTAATTGGCATAACTTTTTGAGATTTCATTTTCTGAGCACCAACTCCCTCAGTTGACCAGCTTCTCTTAGTTTTAATAATGCTGATGCCTTGGAACATTCTGTTTAACATCTGGATAGAGCCAGCAATCAGCCTTTGCTCAGAGAGTCCCTGATTTCCTTAAACAACTGCACTGTGTTTGTTGAACAAGCACAAAACCAAACCTGAAAGAGTAGTTTGAAGTACTTCTTTCTCATTGAGTGCTGCCAGTCCACTTTTCTAGGACTTGGTCTGAAGCACAGTGTGTGCAGGATTGTACTTGGAGGCAAAAGAAGTAACAGTTCAGAACAGAAGAAAAGAAGTTTTTAAGATAAGGACTTAAGTTGTGTTCTTAAGTAAGAACCCAGTAAAAATTTACAGCTTCTATTTAGGAAATACGAGAGTGTTAAATCTTACTTGCAAGTGTATAGATTGCTACCAAGTTGTAGCACACCAGAAGATCAAACCTAATGTGACAAATGCATGCAGGGAAAAAGAGGTTTTCATGTACATTTTAGGCTAATCCAAAGATGTTTTTGAGATGGATGGGAAGGCATACATTGAGTTATAGAGTGAGTTACTCATCAGACTTGTGCAAGTGATCCAACTTATTTAAGAAGAAAAGCATAAAAATGCACAAAATAAGAAACTGTGTGAGGTGATATCAAGCAATGTTATGAGGAATTTGAGGGGGAAGGAGTGGACTTAGTCAAACAAGTCATCCAAGTTAATCCTTTGAAGAGCACAGCAGTTAGCTTGAAACAAGTGGTACCTCGATGTTGCATCTAATGTTTTTCTTTCTTTACTGTAGCTATATGGAAGCCTTGCTCTACCTTATCTATGCTTACCAGAATAACAAAGAACTCTTGTCCAAAGGTCCGTACAGAGGGCATGATGAAGAGCTGATCTCTCACTACAGACGAGAATGTTTGCTAGTAAGTGAAGAGTGAAGTGTGTTTCAAACAGTTGAACTTGCTGGTTGGACTAGCTTTAATGAAATGAACTAGCAGACAAAGTGTTGCCAGTATTCTTTCTATGTTCTAAAATTCTGAATATTCTTTTCATGTGTTAATGAAAACTTTCATTAACAAATTAATATCCTGTGTCAGACTTGTGTAAGAATAATCAAAAAGAAGAGCTGTACAAAGTTAGAAGAAAAAAATGATTCCCCTTGTTCAAATCATTTTATCATTGTAAGTAACATGCTGAGTGCCATTCTGTCTGGCAGAGATGTGAGCAACAGTTGACAATGTTGGTGAGCAAACTCACTCTGTTGCCACAGTTTGACAGGGAGACAAGTACTAGGAAAGGCATCTGTGGGAAATGCTTGGGTTTTTTCTTGCTTGTGTCACTTTTTCTAGCCATAGAAAGAAGAGGCAAGAGCAGGTGGTAGGGCGCAGTCTTCAAGAGAGACAGCCACAAAGGTTGAGTTGGCAGGTATTGGCTCAAGGGTCTTGACCAACTTGAAATCGTTTAGTACAGTGTGTGGATAATCCCCCTAAATGCTACAGCTCAAATGTGACTGTTACAAATAGCAGGCAGTATTGCAGGGATGCTGGGCTCTGAACCAACCCAAAGCTGATGCATGGCAAAACGTGAAATGCTGTGTACTTAAAGGCTTTCCTTTTTTGTGGTGGTATGTGAAGAAACTAAATGAACATGCTGCAGCACTGTTTGAATCAGGAGATGATCAGGAAGTAAATAACGGCCTGATCATTATGAATGAGCTTATTGTCCCATGCTTGCCATTACTACTGGTGGATGAAATGGAAGAGAAAGATATCGTTGCTGTGGAAGATATGAGAAACCGTTGGTGTTCCTATCTTGGACAAGAAATGGAACGTAAGTGATTTATTCATTAAGGTAAAAGGCTCCTAGGCACCATAGATAGTGTTTTGGATGTCTCAAATTCAGTCTCTGTCTTTTATTCACTGGTAATGTATTTTGAGATACTTAAGAGCCATTTAAATGGCCAGCAGTTTTCTGTGCACTGCAATAGCATGTCAGGCCTTAAGGGGAGTAATTTTGGGGTGGTAGGGGTTTTTTTGGTTAGCTTTTTTGTTGTTCTTTGTTTGTTTTGTTTATTTTTTGGAAGGGGAGAATATTCATGTTGATGGTCTACTTGGAGGGGCAGTTATATTTGCATCTCCCTAGGAGTCACCAGGTGTAGTTGATGCTTGGAGATCGGAAGAAAGTAGTTATTCCAGGTGAATCTCCTTTAAAAAAAGGATGAGCGTGAGCAGGAAAAAAAGGAGAATTGAGAATTCCACGTGCAGACCTAATGTTTAATGTTTGTCTCCCTTTTTTTATTTGCAGCTAACTTGCAAGAAAAGCTGACAGATTTCCTGCCAAAACTGCTCGATTGCTCTACAGAGATTAAAGGTTTCAATGACCCGCCAAAGTTACCTTCCTTCTCTACCCATGAACTGTGTGAAAGATACGCGCGAATCATGTTGTCACTCAGTCGAACGCCGGCCGACGGGAGATAAACCCTGCCACCCTCCTAAGCACATTGTATAAACTTTTTTAGTTCTTAAACCTTGCCTTCCTGTCACAGGGTTTGCTTGTTGCTGCTATAGTTTTTAACTTTTTTTATTTTAATAACAGCAAAAGAGAAGTGACTGTACAAACTTTAGCCAGACTGCAAACGATTAAAGCTGAGAATCGCATGGGGCTCAGTTGTTTCAACCAGAATTGATGCAACATTGCAAGTCTGATTATTATGGCAAAACTGCTTTTTTGCCACCTATCTGTTACAGTATTACTTTGCTTTTATCTTAAGATCCTTTACTTTATCAACAGCTGTCTGGATCATTTTGTGACTGCAACTACTTTAAGTGTCCAGTGCTGTGTAAATACATGGTACTTGGTAGCTTGTAAATGAAATGAAAGAATAAAATTTTATTTATGGCTACTCCTGTGTTTGCAAGCAGATACCTTGTATATTAGTGTAAAATACGAGGATTTTTAGAAGGGATACAGTTGGGTCGCTCCATTTATAGACAAGGTTCTTCAGGATTTATGGCCAGTTTAGTTACAGGTAGCTGGATATGTGAATATACTGAAAAGTTGCCATGGTATTTTATACACGATGGTTTTTGTATATTCTTTACTGGTATGTATGACACTGCACCTCAACACTCGTGTCTGTGTGGCCGTGGCAGGTTATTCTGATGGTAGGGACTGGTTTCTGAAGCTAAATAATAATAGCACCTTCCTTCTATTCCTAGAGAAAACCCTTCTAAGAAAGAATTAAAACTCTTTTCAGTCAAAATATATTATGCAGAGTCTGTCAGCACAATTTCTAGTCTTTTATTTGAACAGAGAAAATGAGAGCTTTGAAAAAGTGGGCTTTGTAAAACTTACAGTTCATAATTTTTAATGGCTATTTTAGCCATGTAAGTGACCAGAAATAAAGCCTTCCACTAATACCTTATTTGAAATGGGTTGCTGTGGTTGCAACAAAAGATCTACATCTGCCCTAACAGAATTTCTGAGAGAAGTAAAAGAAAAGCTCTATAGCGCTTGTTTTGTAGCACTGAAATACTGTCTGGTTTTAATGAAGAATCTTATTTTGTGGGAAAAAAATGATGCTTCTTTAGGTAATGCTGTTACCTAACACCACTTTGATTCCTACTGCTTATAGACATCATTTTGCTTTAGAACAGTAAAATATGTAAATATTTGTATGCTTTTATCGGAGCGACACTTGACTTTTTATTACAGGCTTTCATGTGAGAGTTTTCTAAAAGAAATAGCACAGAGGTCTTGATTAAAGACCAACAATAAGTGTAATGGGCATAATTGTAGGCTTCTCGCATGCAAGAAGAGGCTGAGCTCAACCTTAGCATGTTGTAGTCTTGAAAGTTCTCACTTTTGAGATGTATGAGGTAATTATAATATATAGTAAGTAGAGTGTGGACTTCTCTTTAAAATTTGTTAAAGGGTATTTTTCTCTTCTGTTTTCACTATTACAGACCACCATATTTCGTCAATCCATATGTTTAATTAGCACTTAAAAACACTGAAACTCTCCCAGCTGCAGTACTGCTCAGCAGGAGAGGGGTTTTGTGTTTCAGGTTTGCTTTTTTTTTCTTCTTTTTTTTTCTGCTTGAGACTAGTGATGTTTGAAATTTCACCTTCTCATAAAGAAATATTTATTGTGAAGAGGGTATAGATGCATTTTGAAGAATTGCATGCTTTGTATCTGTTGCATGTTTCATTTGAAACTGAGTAATACACTTAACTGTTTGCTTTTAAACTAAATTTGAACAGTTTAAATTTCTCCTTTGCCTCTTCAGTAATGCCAAAGGCAATTAAAAAAGGGCTTCTTTTTATTGCTAGCAGTTTTTTCAATTAAAATGTTTATAAATATTTGAATGAATTTGATAAAAAAAAGAAGAAAAAAACACTTAAAAAAAAGGCTTCCCTTTAGCCCTGCAGATCTTCTGTATAATCTTTGTAATCTTCTGTGGACAAACAAAAGAAAAAAAAAACACACCTTTTGAGGTTAAAAAAAGGAAGAAAATATTGTAGTTGGGAAGAATATCTAAGATATTTAGATTATAAGGAAGCGTGTAAGGACAAGAGTATTTATTTCCTTTAGTTCGGAATTTATTCACTTTTCTAAAATAAGAAAATTGGTAAGGTCGTAGTGCTGAAGTAAATCTGTGTTCATTTGCAATCACATGAATTTTGGTCTGTACAGTAGAGTAGTTTTTTAAAAATATTTCAGTATCTTTTAAATATCCCATTTTTAAACTTACAGCTAAATAACTAAGACACTGTTTTTAAAATGCTTGTTTTATTTGTTGGAATGAGATAACTCACATTCACTACCTCAGCATATCAACTATTCAAGTGTGTCTGGATTCATTTGGCTAACTAATAATATGTGACTGAATTACATATGTGCATATTTTCAGTGTTGGAAGCGTGAAACTGTCAGGCCTTTTCTGTCTGTAGATCATAGAAGGAATAAGATTTTAACCCAAAATCATTTACTAAATCACCTGCATCATAAATTAAATGCAAGGATGTTTTTTCCTAGATTTTGATTTTTATGAATTTAGGACATTTTGTTGTTGTTTGTTTGTTTGTCTTTCTGTGTCATATTGTCATATTTACAGTAGAATATAATACGGTATCAATTTCACTGATGTTCGGGTCAGTATCAGAAATCCTGTTGTTGCTACTTAAAGCTCTCATAGCAGTTCTGTTAGTTCCAGTTTAGCAGAAGACCATCATCAACAGCAGGATAAGTTTGAACAAATGAAAAGGATTGGAGTCAATTATACTTCTTGGGAACGGTCATCATGAAATCTTGCTAAATTCAGATGGATAGACTAGAACTTCATTATTGAGTTACCTTTGCTGTATGGCAAATCTGTACCTTAACATCAGTGAATGGCTGATGCAAGGATCAAATTTGCACTAGGAAGCATGAAGTATGAGAATATTTAAAGCATACGCCTCATGTTCCAGCATTATGTCTGCGAATGTCTGTATTATACCCAAATATCTTTCAGTTTATATTTATTTACTACCACGCATGTGAAAACTGTTGCTGCAGAAAGGTAGCTTTTATAAAAAGAAACACATGTGAAGCCGTCTGATGCTATCCAACAAATGTGAAAGCCTGTGGAGAAGCAGAGTGGTTGTGGTTTATATTCTTCATTTTCTGTTGAGCTTCCTTTTCTCAGAATCCCATGAGTCTAAATGTCTGCGGAAGGCTTTATATAAACACGAGTTCAGATCATTGATGAAAAAAGTGCACCACTCAAAGTATATCATAAATCATCTATGCAGCATTTTTCACCATTAATATTTTTTTAAATATACTCTGCCTTTATATCCAGAAGGATGCAAGCAAAATGGGCTTTACTCATAGCACTGGGAGGAAAGTGGTTGCAGTTGTCCATTACTTTTTCTTGGAGTGGAGATTAATATAGATAAGAAAAAAAAAAAAAAAAAAAAAAAAAAATAAAAAAAAAAAAAAAAAAAAAAAAAAAAAAAAAAAAAAAAAAAAAAAAAAAAGCTCTTATCCAAAGAGGTCTTTTAGCAAAATGTAGAATTCGAAAGGGGACTGATTCCTTCCAGTGAAATAGAATTATTTTCTAGGTGATTGATGTTCAGTTTTCATTTATGCATTGTGTCCTTTAAAATCTTTTGGAATCCGAGACCTGATGGATAAGCTTTTAACCGAAAACAGTCTGATTCATTAGGAGCTTCTTTCTTTGTAGGCAAACCAAAGCTCTCAGCATTCACCTAGTTGAGTTTCCATCAGCAGATTACTTCTGCTTGTTTCAGCTCTCTTATTTCTTGAGAGCTCCGAGCCACAATCTTTGGCAGTTTCTACCATTGCTGCTGAACACACGCGTACTCTGTCTTTGCTGCCATTTCTCTAAAATCTTGGTCTTGGCTAGGAACCTTTTTCTTCTCCGTGAATCTCAACTTTTCATTGTAAGTAGCAAGAAGAAATTTGAACTTCTAAGATGCATCTCCTTGAGGCAGCATTTACAAAGGGCATCTTGACTTGATTCTCCATGGTCAAAAGCACCCCCAAACTCCTTCTTATTGGTTGGGGACAGGCTTATTTCTAGGATGTTGGTCACTGGTTGGCTTCATCATGATTATTAATAATCACCATTCACCTGCCCTTAATGTCTTTTTCGAAGCACCATTTTTGCAGGCCTTGTTTGATTGGTTTTTGCTTTAGTATCAGCTGCTTCAGCTTTCATGCTCAAGTCTGGTTTTAACACATGCACCATGTTTTGGTATATTTAAAATTCCAAGGGAAACTTTACATGGGAGGTGTGTCTTCAGAACCCTCTAGCTTGTGGTTAAAATCTGCCGTTGCCTTTGGTGCACACAGTTGTTGCACAGCAGGTGATTTCAGTTACTTGGTTGCTGGAAGGTGCTTGGACAGGTGATAGAGACTCTTCCTCACCTCAGCATCTCATTCAATTTTGAAGTTGAAATGGCACCAGTAAGGGTGGTTTTTCACGTCTGCCATGAGTGTGGTAGAACTCCTGCTGTGCCTGCTCCTGCAGACCACATGCCAGAAAGAACTGTCGGACTGTATAAAGCTCATCTGAATTCCCTTTCTGCCGCCTGAGATAGAGAGCGCCTGTGTGAAAATCAAAACTGACTTTACAATCAAGATACACCTCCTAGAATATTTCTCCTTGGCTCCGTTTTCTTTCTAGATGAGCCCCAATTTTTTTTTTTTCCTACCATTGAGGTTTAGGTGGTGTGGTGTTACACTTCTGCTTGGTATCTTGGTTGTCTTATGGCTCTCTTCTGCAAAGTGTTGGCAACAATAACATGATAATTTTCTTGGATTATTTTGGGAAATTTGAGAATTTTTCTGAATGCTATTTAATGATTTAACCATGCCTATGTTTTCTCTTGCTTTGTATTTTTTTATAGTGCTCAAGCCCCTTAGTCATTTCTGTAGATGGAGCATTACGCACAATAGTGTGCGCTGTTGTGTTTAAAGAATTGGACTCGTTTTCCTTTATTTTATTTTTGTCGAGACTGATGCTATTACTCAAATGCCTTGCACCGAACAAGGAAATTAGTACTGCGCTGGTTTGCAATCCTTCCTATTTCTCACACTGGACACAGTGACATAATGTGATATTTTAAAAGATTTTTAAATCTCTTTAAAAGATTTTTTTCTATTGTTTTGTGCTCTGTGAATTCATCTGAAAGTGAAAGTGATAGAGCTAATTACATGCTAGTTGTCGTTGACAGAGGAGAACCATAATTACATTTTATAATTAGTAACAAATTTAAGTAACTTCTCTGTTAACACAGTGTCCCACAAGATTTAGAAATTTGAATCCCTTTTCTAATAAAATAAAAGCCACTAACACATCTAGCAAGTGTTAGAACTGGCAATAATCTCTTAGGAAGAGACAACAGAAGATTCTCTTCTCTTTGGTTTTAGTTTTTGATTAGAATATACCTGAAAATACTGACTCAGAAGTATTTGTGATGGGTTTTAAACTGCTCTGTGGTAGTCCTATGAGTATTTTGTTTGCTTTCAAGAAGCTTGTTTTTTATAACTACATGATGTCAGCTCTTTCTTATAAGCAATGAAGAGCATGATGAGTTCAGATAGCTGTTGTCTACCAAATGTAAAGTTATAAAACTTGACAGTTACCTCTGTTTTGTGAGCTGGCTTTTGAAGTTAAATAGTGGACTCATGGTAGGGTAAAATAAAACCTTCTCTTTTAGGTAGAAAACCATTTTGGGGAAAAAGGGCAACAAGAAATCAGACTAAGGTACCTAACTATCTGTGGTGAGTTGTCATTGAGAAATCTGTAACATAGGGAGATTTTAAATTGATTTAATTTTATTTCTGCTATTAAGACTCAATAATTTGGGTTTAGATGATGTACTAACTGTTAAAAATGGTGTTTACAAGGGTTGCTGTAAAGGCTGCTTTACAAAAGATGTCTTAAAAAAATCCAGACCAAGAGCAAATGTTGAGACTCCATCGTCCTGTGGTCTAGAACGAGTGCAAGCAGAATGGACTTTCCTCCAAGAACGATCAGAGAGACACTAGAGGTCTTGCATTTGACTAAAGCTCTCAGTGCAGTGTGAAAGGACATGGCTCTTCTTTCAGGATCTCTTCAGAGTGGGAGGAAGGAGAGCTGCTGTGTTCCTGCCTCTTCCACTTCAGCAGCTGAAGGCTTCTTAGCTGTGTCGATAAAGCTTAGATTTGCCATAAGAAATGGAAGAACAAGGCTCCCCTCTGCTGTAGAGCAACAAAATAACATATTTCCAACAGGAGAGTCAGGTCCGCTGTCCCTGGAAGTGGGAGCAGACCCCTTCTCCTGACAGAGTGGCTGTCCAGACATGTCCACAAGTGGGTCCCTGTGTGAAGTGCAGCCTGTGAGTGCTGGGCTTGGGTCGGCAGCATGACCAGCAGCTCCAAGAGCCTCCTTGCATGAGTGCTGGGCTCACTGCTGTGGTGAAAAGGTCACGCTTTGGCACGCGCTTACACCTACTGCAAAATGAAGGCTTTTCCAATCCTTCTTCCTTCCCCAGGACACGTGCCTGGACAGATAGATGAAGTGATACTCCTTCTTCCTCAACAGCAAAGTTGAACAGCAATCTTGTGTTAAACCTGCACTCAAGTGAATCCAGGTCCTTGACTAATCTCAGAAATTCTGAGATTTTCTTTAATTTAAATAAAAAACTGTCTTTTTTAATTTCTCAATTCACTGTTGCAGATGAACCAAAAAGAAAACTTTTCAGAACCTGTCATCTTTCTCCCATCTCCTTTTCACTAGTGATGTTTCTACTGAAAGGTGGTTCCCACTAGCACAAAAAGAAATCCTCTTTCATGGCTGAAGAAAAAATTTTGCAGAATAAAACATCAGCCTTCATCCTTACAGCCACTTCAGACAGAGTTATGAGACTGTGCCAAGCCAGGTCTTCTGGTTGCCTTTGGCCTTACGTATTGACAAAGCTCCCTATATAGCCTTATTCAGTTAAGACTTTGCAGTAGGTGCTTGTGCACCAGCACAGCAGTTATATCGCACAACTGTAACATCTCAGCATTGCTAATAGGTCTTCTAGACCTGAGGAAATAAACAGCCTGCTGTTACAAGTGTCATAAGACAGTCTGCCCATGAACACATCTGTGTTGAATGCAACCTTTGCTTGGGAGAAAAAAATCTTACATGACAACAACTCAGCAAACGGAGGAAGTGTTGGCAGCCCACCTCCCTGAAAGTTCCTATTGGCTTAGCTTTGACTGTGCTCTTATCAACTGTGTTGTAACCTTTGAAAGGTTTCTCGCTCTCATCTTAACTGGTTTCCTTGCTGAAACTAGCTGAAACTAGAACTCCGGGAGTTTTCACTGGAGCTTGCAATGACTTTATGTAACTTCTTTTAAAGCACTTTCCTGTTGAGTATTTCAGCTGACCTACATAAGACGTGATTTAAAATGAATTTATTAATTTGAATAGCTTTTTCCTTTCTAAGTGGGGAAATCATGATTATTTAAAATGCTTTTATATTCTACATTTTACAATGCCTGTGGGTTTTGTCTGGACTCGATCTGGGTTGTTTTTATGCCCAATATACTCCTTATGCTCTCTTTTCTAGAGAGCCTGGCGATATGTGTGATGGTAATCCCGGATGATGTATTGTTTTGGGAAATAATGTTATAGGCCTAAAATATATCAATTAAAAATGTGAATGCTTCCTAAGAGGTAGAATCTTGTTTTCCAGACAGTTATGTATCTGGGAAGGCCGTGGAGGTTTCAACCTCTTGGGTGAAAAGACTGTGAATTACTTCAAACTTCTCCTGTCTGTGTAGATTTACAGAAAGTGTTGAGGTCTGATGTTCAGAAATTTAGGAATTGTTTTGTCTGCAGCTACCAGGTGCTGCTTGCGTAACTATAAAGGACTTTGGGGTAGGAAGGTTGCCTGAGCTCTGCCCCTTACAGAAGGTTTTTGACCTCAGGGAGGCTGGAGGATTCACTTCTTACAGTGTTCGAAGAGCTTCCAACTCGGTTCAGTCAGCACTCCAAGATGCTCGTGTGTTCTGGCTCTTTGGGAAAACCTGCTCATTTTACCTAAACACGTGTGCTGTGACTTCCATAACTGGGAGCTCCTAGAGTTCCTATTGCACGATTCCAGTGGGATTTGGGATGCAGATGGAGTCATGCACGGAAGCATAAATTTGCTTAGCATCTCTTCCCACGAGAGAAAAGAGCCCTTGCCACTGAGCTTTTGTAGAGCAGGAGTGACATCTGCTGGCGAATAAAAATTATTCCTCTAGGAAAGCAGCAGCTAAGTCCTAAGTAAAGTAGATAACCTTCTCTTATCTTTTTGTTTGTTTCTTCTTGAGTCTTGTAAAGTGAGAAGCTGGAAGGTCAGAAAAAGTAGCCACTGTTCAACCGTGTAAACCATTAGCAGAGTACATATAATGAATTTCATTTGGATGAGATAATGCCAAATTCTTGAATGAACACCAACCGAGTTATTAAAAAGCTAGAGATATTTTAAAATAACTTTGAGTTTTCAGTAGTTAACCCAGCATTTTCAATGTCTGTGCAGAAAGGTGTATTAGAGGTCCTGTGAGAATGAGTTTTTATTTTTGGTTATGACATTTTGTACTTCTATCTGGCTGTAGCAGGGGAAAGTAATTTTACCTCTTTTGTTGACAGTGTCTTCATGTGATTCAGAAAAGTTTTCTTTCTTTTTTTTTTTTTTTTAAGCAAAACTAGCTTGGATTGAACACAAGGTCCAACAAGGTATTGGACCTTTATATTTAACTAGGCTGTATAATGTAGAAAGCCTTAAGTGCCTAGGTTAATTTGTTATGGAAGACAGTTTCTTTCAGTAGCTTTTCTGATGGCTGTAATTTGTGTAAACTATTCATACTAAATAGCCTCCTGACTTGAAATAAATGAGTGGTGCCATATTTATAGTGATTGGTTCTTTTCCTGTGAAATTTGTGTTTTGGTTTATACCAATTATGGCTGTGGCAGAATAGGCAGGTTCCCAGGAAACTTTCCTAGGAAATTGTTGGACCTTTTTGAATGCCTAGACTACCTGACAAAATGTTTTTTGTAAGGGTGAAGGATAGTTTATTAAAAGATATTTTAAAATAATCTGACATATTGTGAGTTTAACCTGTTCTTGAGGTTAGGCACTAATGACACTTTCAGGAAAACTGCTGCACTGGAATTTGGGGAATTTCTGTTGGAGTCTTCAAGTTTTTATGCAATTAGATATTTCAGTTACTTTATCTGATGGCATTTGATGGTTCATGGAGAAGAGAAAATATGGTCTACAGAATGATGGAGTGGGATTTCGGGGGATGCCTGGCAGTGGTTAGTAGGTTAGTAACTGGCTAGCAGGCTTCTCACCGTGTTTGGAAATGTATGTGTGTGAAGAACTAATTGTGGAAAGAATTTTCTATAACCTGGTGCAAGTCATAAAAGAAGACCTCCATGGAGATACTTGAATGAGGAAATGGTGTTACTAGAATTTTCAACACCATATTTTAATTGCCATTCTTCCTAGCAAGTGAGATAACTTAGCAAGGTAAGCAAGCTGGATTTAATACAGCTGCTCCCAAAACAGCAATTTATTCTCTTCTCTAGCATGTATGACACAGTGTCCTTACTTATCCATCAGTCCTCAGAGGTAGGTATTGCAGTAGTATGTAGGGTTTGTGTTTGAAGCTTTCTGCTCTGCTTGAATGTGCTCTTAGGAAGGCCTCATTGTGAGGGAGTCCTGACCCACGTGGAGACAGGGGGCTCAGCAGACCCTCCAGTATCTTCATTGGCTAATCTTTATCATGTTCACCTAGTTTGAGATTTAATGGGCAGATTTTTTTGATTACTTCACTGTACAGATTATTTTAGCCAATTAGACTCCTTAAGTGGGTTTTAGAAGTTATTAACTTTTTAAATAGGCTCTGATGTCAGCATGTCAGCCCTGATGTCAGGGCTAGTTTTGCGCTTGCTAGCTAACAAGGCAAGAGTTGCTCAGTGAGGTGGACGGCATAGGGAGAGTTCTCGACTCTGCTGTCTTTTCTTCCCTGGGTTGCTTTTTCTGTGGCACATATTGCAATGTCTGTGCATCCCTCGTGCAATAACCAGTTCCTTCTACCACAAGTCACATGAGATGCCGGCTTACAGAAGAATTAAAATGACCACCCAGAGTTGTTTGTGGTGCAGATGAAGGCTACAAAGCAATGTGTATTGAGCAAAATTATTTGCTGCCTATATTGGAAGGTAAGAACACTCATTTTCAATTATTGGACTCTTTTGGCAACTCTTTCATTCTTGCTAAATTAAAGTTATGCTCAAATTTCGCTCACTCAATTTCATATCTACGATACAGCACTTCACAAGGAAGTTGTGACAACAGTGGAGACAACTTGAGATGCTGAGACGTGCCGGTGATTCTGACCATGCGGATGGACGGAATTTGGGGCTGCAGTGACACGTCCACAGGAGTGTTTCAGTAAGCATTTCTTCTCACCCTACGTGCTTTTGGAGTTCTGAAATTTTCTTTTTTCCCCCTTCACGACTTCACACTGTGTGAAATGATACAGATAAGAAAGAAGATGCATGTTTTTTCACTCAGACTTGCCCCCCGTTAAATTGAAGGCAAGTTTTAATGCACGAGATCTGTCTGATACTGAGTTTTTCATTTATTAACAAGCTGTAATAAGAAAAGATCTAGTAAGAAAATTAGACACCTTAAGACCTGGATTGCTGCATTTTTATTTTCTGCAGAAATAAATATCCTTCTGCTGTTTATAGGATCTCAGCCAGAATCTGAACTGAAGTGTTCAGCCATTTGTGGTGTTGGAGATGAGGAGCTGCTATTTGATGGTTTTCTTTAAAGTAGCCGTGGTTTTGTACTTGCTAATTTGTTTCCTGCTTTTCCTGCTTACCCAGTAATGCAGAGCAGCAGGGTTACCTTGCAGATTGCTGACAACATCGTGTGGTGTCAGTCTGGTGAGGATAGATTTCTATCACTTTGCAAATGACAAGATTGAGGCCTTACGACATCCTTATTTCCAGCATGCTCTCTCTATCATAAACCATGATGTTGAGCTATTCTGATGGTTCCGCTACCAAATGCTTTGCTGAAGGGCAGCAAGAAGGTTTGTGTTTGTTTCTTTTTGGCACCATTCTTTTGTTTGGAGATAATTGTCCAAAGCTCAAGGACAGGAGTTAGCACACGTACAATAAAATTCTGTTCTTTTATTACATGTATTTTTGTGCTCTCAGTTCTTCACCTGTTCTCAGCAAGCAGCAGTAGCTAGAACTTTGTACAACACATTTGATTTCAGGTTTTCAAGCTGAACAGATTTTAAGCACTTCTCTTCCTGGACCTTACTGAGATACTTTCGAAGAACTAATTTTTTATTTTTCCCTGTGTGAAATGCCAAGAGATTGTTTGTCAGATTTATTTTTTATGCTAACTTTTGCTTTTATTCTGGAATGAGCAACACCTAGCTATATAATTATAGATGGAGATACTGCATTTTTGCTGATGCAGTGATTGTAGTAGTAGGTGAAGTGAAAGAAAAGCAGAGCTGTCTGTAAACTGCAAACAGTGTTTTACCCTAGTTGACATTATTGCTGGATGTATGCATAGTTACAAAACTGAAAGGCCATAATTTGTGGGGTTTTTTTTCTGTCATGGTCTTTATTTGTTGCTGTTAAGGTCTTTCTAGACTGTGCTTGGGGTCTTCTTTACTGGTTCAGTGTAATATATTAAAATTAGCATAGTGTGGTATTAACTAAACTGCACGTGTCAAGACTCCTAGGGCTCCTGGCTGTGGCTCATTCAGCACAGTGTATGCTGTCACAGAAATGTTTAGTGGGAGGCAATGTAGCTACAACCTGCGAAGTTTAATGTGTGGAAAAAAATTCGTATCATCTGTTGCAATGAGAGGTTATATAATGAGTGTGCAAAATGAAGCTTCCTGCTGGAGTTGGCCGTGCACCTCTTGGAAGAGTGCTTTGGTTTTCAGAGAAGGATGCCCTGTTTGTCATGACTTCTAAGCATGACTTGCGGAGCGCCTACAGCCTTGACTCAATGGCAGCTGACACTCACCTGTGCTGCAGCTTTAGTCTTAAAGATGCTACTGAGTTTGCATCATCAGTTACCGAGTTGCATTTGAGTATATTCTTGAAACCTCCACCAGGAGAGAAAATTCGACAGTGTTCGCGTATTCAAATCAAAAGTGAAAGAGTGAATGTCTGTGCTGAGCATGATAGGATTTTAAAAGACCATGTGGAGAAAGATATAGGGATATCCTCAGTACAGGGAACAGAATTTTCTTTTTTCTTTTTTTCTGTTTAGGTTAAGTCATGAGTCTGAAGAGCGTTTCTGGCCAGAGTTTTGCATTTTACTTGTAGAATCACAGGCTACCAGAAAAACTGATTGAATGCTCCCTCCAGAAAGTCTATATTAAATAGCAAAGCTCTATTACATGCTGTCTACTCAATTTTAGTTTGTTCCTCCTATATATTGATGACAGCAGAGTTGCTACCCAGAATCTACTATTCAGTGTAAATGCTGTCTGTAGCTTTTCTCATATTTCTAGTATATTACATATGTGTATGTTTATGTGTGCACACAAATATACATATATTGGTATATATTCTGATACTTCCCTCATATAGGAGAAAATGTTATATGCTATGGTATGTTCAGCAAAGACAAATCTCAGGCTCACATTTTAAGATGTGGATCATTGTAGGTTGCCCTATAAGCAGGTGTGATTTGAGGACTCGTTTTAAGTCTTGTATACTGATAAACAAGATTTTTGACCCAGCCCATCCAGAGCTTTGTAAATATGCAGTCTTTTGCTTTTGCTTTAATTTTTTTTGAGATGCTAAATAATACATATATTTTAAACTAGTTTCAAAATGTAGCTAAGCATATGAAAATATAAAATAAATTGTCAGAAATCTGTATAAATAATAGAAGAAATAAAAGCACATAAGTTTTGGAATGTTATATGGAACACATTTCAGACTGTTGTTTATCCTTTGCTATCTAATATCATACTGGATGTTCTGAGTATAATCTGTGTTCTTCTCTCTAGTTATAGGTAACTTTAAGCAGGATAACATTCATTCTAGCTTAACTGTAGTATCGAAGTCAGTAATTAAAATTCAGTTTCAATCAATTATGCCTTTGTTAAAAGTATTGGAGTTTGTGCTCCTTAGCAAAGTATTCAGCTATTTAGTATTTCTGCGTTGTATGGAATTACAACCAAGATAGTGGTTCTGGAAAAATGTAAAAGCCAGAACTGGGACTTTGAGCTGAAAATTTGAGTTTCTAGTTTATAGGTCTTTTTCTCTGTTGAAGCCTCAGTGTCCCAAGTGAACTGTAATATTCTAAAGGTTAGAGTTGTTTCATACTCAGCGCTTTGCATGGCTACAGTAGATCAATATTTGCATAAAAAGTAGTAGCAACTTGGATACCAGTGCACCACAGCCTCATTGAAATGATCATTTAGTGGCAACTGCTTCTTGGATTTTGCTTTTAGTCTTTGTTTAGTTGTATTTCCCTTAAGAGGAAAAAAAAGTGCTGTCGTTACTAGTGTCAGAATTTACTGTTTTTCATTCCTCATGGTCATAGTGGACCAAAATACTGTGCAAACCGTTCTTGGGAGTATGTGGTATAGAAGCCTTGAGACAATTCCTCTTCTGTGATCCCTACAAGGTTTAGAAGGTTTAGAAGAATCAGGGCTGAATCTGGAGTCACTGCTGCCCTCCTGATGGTGCTGCAGAAACCCGGCAGGTGCATGAGAAGAGCAGGTTTTCACCAGCTGCTTTGGAAAATCTTCCATAATCTTCCAACATTGGGCTGTGACATAGTAAGATTTATTTTAGGAAAATAACATGAGGAAATAAGTACCATTACTCTGTTTTCAGGAGTAAAGTACCAAGGCCTTTCAATCTTGCTGACTTGCTGCAAAAGACTATGAGGTACCCAAGTGATCAGCGGAAAAAGTGAGTTAGGGTAAGATTGCAGTGGCATCTAAGTGCTTTTTCTTACAGGCTGGCTGTGTCCTGCTTCACTCTACATGAACAAGGTGCTTTTGTAAATTGCACTGTGATTTCTGTGTGGCTTAGGTATATAAGGAACAAGGAACTGTGAAAGGAACAAGGAGGATGAAGCAGGAGAACACGAATATGTCTATCCCTTTTGCATTTCATTTGTGATTGAGGGTGAGCTTTCAAAAGAGACTCTACTTAGTTAAACTCCCTTGTATCCCTGACCCTAGGAGACAGCACCCAGTTCCTGCTAAATCCTCTTGGAAAATGTGTTCCAGAAGATGAAGAAACATATAGGCAACAGAAATGAAAGCTGCCCACTCTTTTCCCAAAACAAGAATGGGAGCTATAAAAACTTTCACAAATGTGTTCTTCTTAAGTAGATCTGCCCATTTTTGATGGTACCTAAGTAATGGATTTGCGATTTTATGGTAACTGTGTGAATTTATTCACCTTTGTAGCAATATTGACATGAAGAAGAGCTGCAGCTTATTATTAAATATTGGTTTTCTTTAAGTAGTCACTTGAGCATCTAAAAATAAGAGTTAATATGTATTCCTAAATATTGATCTTTCAGAGTCTTAGGGAATCTTTTAAGACACTACTTTTTTCATATAGGCTTGAGAAATGCTGTATTCTTCACATATATACAATACTCTCTTTCAGAAAACTGATAATCCCATTCCTTTTTTTTCCTTTTCAGTGGACAAAGGGGACATTTTTATCAGGAAAGGACTGGTTCTAATGAAGAATTTGTTCTTTTGCTGAAAGTATTTTCTTGCTCATCTCATTTGAAACTGAAGTTTACTAACAGCATAAGCGGCCAACCTTTGCTCATCTGTGCTTCATGTAAGGTATGTTTTTCTCCTGCTGTTAGGATGTGAAATTGGGCAGTCCTAATTTAGTCCTTTAGTCCTTTTTTGTAAAATTTTACCTGTTTGGCAAATTTAGACCGCAGGAAGATAGTCATATACTTGCACATCTTCTGATTAACTGAAAATACTTTGGAATAGTTGAGAGTGTATAAATGAATGTGACTGTGGTAGTAGAATTGCACTTTTAGATGCAGTATCTTGTAAAAAATCCTTTTTTTTTTTTTATTGCAGGGCTTCTGGAATTATCATGAAACTGAAGAGTTTGTGTTGTGCTGTGAGTTACTTAATTGCTGGCTTTATTAATAAATACCCCTCCAGCTGTTTCATAAGGTGTCCCACACTGTGGGACAACTCCTAGAGAAAGATTCTTCTCCTTTGAAATGTTTTATGATGTGTGGCTATGATGTGGTGTGATTATCTGATCTTCTGCTGGCTTCACTTTTCTCCCCTCCAGCTAAATCCTTTGCTGTATGAGGGACTCTCTCCTGTTGTTGAGGTAGAGCTAAGTGAGCCCTGTAAATCTAGGATGAGTTTAGCATAGGCGAGCAACGTTTCTGGTAGCCTTGAGAAATATACCTTCTGGTTCAGTAAATCCCAAGGCTGCAGACTGTCAGAAGCTGGGAGCATATCCTGGATTAAAAAAGAAAAAAAATCACAAAATACTTGCCCTTGTATTTCTTTGGTAATTGATTACTAGCTCGTGTCAGAGGCAGGGTGCTGGGTGAGCTTTGGGTCTCATCCACCGCAGCCCGATTTCTGTTGCGCTCCCTAGGGTGGACGAGCTTTCCTGCTTCCCGCTCCGGGCCCTGGGCTTCGGCAGCAGCTTCTCCAGTGCACTTGGGCTCCCTCCAGCAAGGTGAGGAGGGCGGTTCGCCCGCCGTTCCCGCTTTCCCCTGCGCACCCACGTCCCCAGCAGCACGAGCAGCCACTCTCCGTGTCTCGGGCTACGTGCCGACCCTGTCGCGTTTGCTGTAACCTGCCTTGGGAGGGAGGGAACTGCAAGTCATTAAAATGAGAAACTATGCTTTGTAGTGCTCCTTGTGTTGTCTTTCTCCTGTCTAACTCAAGGCTGAGATTTAATTTGAATGTCCTCTAGCCATGCAATACCCCTGGGAATGTATCCTGTAAAACAGCCCATCAGGCCCTAACGAACTGTAGACCTGTTTAGTCTGAATGAGCTCGAACTTCATTATGTTAGTACGGAGTAATTAGTAGAAACCTGAAATGCAATTTTGTCTGAAGAATGGCAGTTCTGAGGCTTTTCCTCACCTACAGCCTTGCAAGGCTTTTAGTGTCCTGACAAGCAATCTGTCAGAGCAGGAATGTTGAGTGCATTCATTTTTTTTACTTCAGTTCTTTTCTTACAGGAGCTCAAGTGACTCCACTGAAACTCTGGCATTTATCACAGACAAAATTAGGTCAGAAGAGAGCACAGAGGTACTGAACTGAAAAGAGATAAATTCATCCTTAGAGGGAGAAGCAAAAGTCTCAAGCTGCAGACTTTAATTTGTCCCCTCCACGTAAGGTAAGAGTGTTCCTAAGGGATTTTCCAGGCAAGCTAACCACGTCTTTGATATAACCATACTACCAAGTTTGATAGAAGTAATATTGAGTGTATGTTGTTGAGCTATGTAATTTCAAGTAGCTGAAAAATAGAGCAGTGGGTGGTGTGTGTAGGGTGGGTGTGGGTGGTGTTTTTTTTAACGTAAGTGAAAAGGGGGCTTGGTAAGTATCTGTTCCGGGTTGGTTAGTGTCCAATTAACAAGCTGCTTAGCATGTTTAGGTAACAGCAACAGTGGCAGAGTAATTTACTGTATTATTCAGCAGGCCAGAGCACTTGTTGAGATCAAAACACAGGTATGATGTTAAAGCTAACAATAGATATGATTGTCTACTAGAGTGATATTTTTCTCATGTGAAAAAGTGTAACTTTTTAACAATTAAGGGAAATAACATGAGTGTCTTTATGTGCAGTCGAGGAATTTGTTCTATAATGTTAGTTCAGATAAGGTTTTGACATTTTCACTTGGCCTCCCTGGTTACAAATATACAGATAGCATAGGGCAGTGGATCTTGCTCTTAAGAAATAGTGTCCTGAATAAAAAGATATTTCTGTTTTTACCAATAGATCTCTTGGAATCCATTGCTGCATTTGCCATTTGTTCTTTGATACTACAGGGATCCTTTTCTTACTGCTTTTGTAAGCAGTTAATTCTTCTGTGGATCTGCCTGGATAAGTTTGGGTGAGTAACTATTACAGATCTCTGTGCATCATTTATTTGCTTTTTAATCCAAAAAAAGATATATTAAAAACTTTCTTATGGACAGCCTGCAACTTTCTGCAGGAGAGGAGTCTTATGGTTCATATCCAATGATGTTACATAAAACATGTAATAGTCCTAGTGAATCAAAGGTTTTTTTTTTTTGTTGGAGGAATCGAGGGAAATAGAGGTACTGGAAAGGGTAGACAAGATAAGAGAAGAGCATTTCTGAAGTCTTTTTTCTGGTGACTGTAATGTGTGATAGCATGCCTTGTAGTACTCGCCCTGAAATTTGTCTTTTTGATGTGACTGCCTGCCTTGTGGCTACGCAGGGGAGCACTCTTAGGCACAAGTGTTTGTAGGCTCAGTGTCGTAGTCAGAGGTTGTGTTCTCAGCAAGAACGGATGGGTGCCAGATCCCATCCTCTGCAAGTGGGAGGATAAGGCAGAACAAAGTAATTCCTGATCTGGGGAACAGAGAATGAGGAAGAGCTCAATAATCCGGCTGCCAGGCTTTGGCTGTGGGGGTAAACTGCTGGGGTGAGCAATGACCCCCTAAAAGATGGAAGTGCAGCATGAAGCAAGTCAGCAAAACTCACCAGGTTCTGGATTCTTGGAGTCAGGAAGGCCCTAGTGCTTTCTTCTATGCCTCCAAAACTTCACATCTGTATGCCAGTACTCAGTCCTCATAGCTCAGCTTAGCAATGTTTAGAAATAAAAACTTAAGATTTTTTTTAATGAAAATCTTTTGGTGGTGGTTTTTGTTCTTTATTTCTGTTCTTTTTTTTCCGTCTTTTTTAAACAAATATTGTGTGGGTGTGTGCTGCAGCTATGCAAAGTGCATTTGCTAACACAAGTAGATGTTTGTTTAAAAACGTCTCTTCTCATCAAGTCATTTTCAGTCCTAGCTTAGCTTTTGATATTTTTGATGATGCAGGTCACCTTAAATAAATTTTTGATTACTTTAAAAAAAGTTAAAGAGCTTTGATGGTA
>VZSG01000058.1:1375113-1394620 GCA_013398315.1 Nothoprocta pentlandii
GAAACTTTTTTTTTTCTTTAAGAGTAACAGAATACGTTTTGCCACAAGATTTAAGACACTAATATTCTTGAGCTATTCCTGCCAAACTGGCTACAGCTATTAGGTACAGCTTTGCATTTGATTTGAGGAGAGGTTGCAAGTTAACATACCCTCTCCTAATTTTAGATATCAGCTGTGGTAGCCACCACAGCTTGAAGATAAAACTGAGAAGATTAAGCTCTATCTGTAGCAAAGAAGTATTACGTATGCAGAAAATATGATAATGTGAATTACAGAGCTCAGATTAACTGCTCCCTTTGATACCAAGGGAGTAAGTTGCTAGAGCATTTCTCTCTGAAATGTTCCCAAAGCTGCCATTGCTCCAAGGGCTATAAGGGGCAGTCATTTGAAACAAAGATAAGTCCAATATCTCCTTTTGAAGTGCCAAGCTGTATTTTAGAGCAGTGTTTTCCAAGTGGAGCGTAAAGTTCAGGATGTTCTGCAGCAGTTTCAGAACTGTCTGTTCCTTGGAGGCAAAGTCACTGTGGGTTAAAAGACTTCTACTGTCCTGATTGGAAGTTTGGGACTACAGTGTTCAATGTTTGCCCTGCTGCAGTTGCTGCCTTCTGATATCTAGACTCTATGTTTTGGTATTTTTATTCTCAAAATTGCTGATTTTGTCTCAGAGGTTAAAATTGGGATGAGGTGGGGGAAATAAAATAGACCTCCCTAAAGCTCAGCACTTTTTTCTGTTTTTGTAAAAACAGATGTACTCTCTGTGACAGATGTGATGTATTTGTGTGTACATCCCAAAAGAAATCAGAAGATGTGTAGGTTGTTAAGGCAGACTTTGACTACGTCGGAATTGCTAGACTGCCTGCACAATTTTTAATGCAACTTCTGCCTTGTGTAAATGGAGCTATTAGTGAATTTTCTAATGGAAATGCTGAGTCATAAGGAATTTTCTTGACAGGCTTTTGGGTGGGTGGAAGGTGGTGTGGGGGAGCACGTGTGTGTGCAATAGCAGATGAGGCAGCGTGGAGGCCCTTGCCAGGAAGGTACAATTGCTCCCTTCTGTTTGCCTCAAGGGAGTCTCCCGGCCACCAGCTCTCCACACTGCATCTCCTCCTTGCTTAGACAACGTGGAGTAGCTGCAGCTCACCTGGAGAGACCTCTCCAGAATAGCTAGTAGCACAGCGACCAGATTTTCCAAAGCATGTTGGAAAGATATTTGAAATAACTTTTGCCAATGTTTTGGACGTTACAAACAGTAGGTCTTATTCCCAGTCTAACTCGAGCCTCTAAAAGTAAACAAGTTTTCTCAAATGTTGTGGCCTTGTCGTTCACTTAATAGGTGTATTGTTTTAGTATTACTAGGGCATTCAATCCATTGCACAGTCTATAATGTGGTAGTAAGGATGGCCAAGTATTCTCTTATATGCATTTTCGTTGTAGGAGCTGATAGAGATCTCTGGGGAGTATTTTCAGATAGAGTGAATAGCTGCTCAGTGTAAATTCTCCATATACTCTGCCTCAAAGTATCTTTTGGCAAATATTTATCTATTTTTAGTTCAATATTGTCCAGATTTTTCTGTAAAATATTTAACATAGAATTAGAACTTTTTTTAGCATTTTTGCAGACATGCATTAAAAAGTGGTAAGCAAGGATTGAGGTGGAGGGTTTAGAAGATGCATGCACTTTAATTCTTGATGTAAGTCTTTGTTTATAGTATATGATCACTTCTGATTTCAAATTTTAGGTTCCAGTCATGCCAAAGCAAGCATATATAAAATCACGGGATAAAATTTTGAAAATCTGGAAAAGCAGCGGAGGAAAAATCTGTCTGGTAATTCTTCTCTAGAGCTGGAGCTCCCTGGGACCGCTGACTTGGTTTATATGGATGTTACCTAGAAGAAAGCAGACTTGTTCCAGGCTCTGCTAATGTGGATGTTTTTATATGAGGCTATCATCACAACGTGGATGTAATGGAGCTGAGATAAGGAACCATCTGATCTTCACCACGTGCTGCAGTGGTAAGAGCAGAGAGTGTTCCTGGTGAGCACGGTGGTTTGGGGAGTTTTTTTTTCTTAATGTCTGAGTAGAAGTTCCAAACATTAAGCCATTTGCAAAAGGAGAGATGCTGATGCCTTTCCCACTCCCTTCCCTGTTTTGCACATGCAGAGATTCAGGTGTCTGTGCAGATTCGCTTAATGAAGCTGGTTCCTGCCTTGGTGGATTTGACCTTTAGTCATTCAGTCTTGATAAATGTTGTTAATGGACATAATGGGCCATCGTCTTTCAGACTCCAGTGTCATCATGGGGACTACATATTGATAGATATAAGTGATTTATTTTTAATTCACATAATTTCTGCAAAGGATGTTAAATTTCCCTGTGGCTGTGTTGGTGGCAATTCAGTTTTTGACATGAAACAAAATGTACATTGATAAGGTAAATCCTTTTCTTATGGTCCAGTAACACTTATGGACTAGTAAGGTAACTCAGATGGGCTAAGGCTGTAGTGCTCTTATTGCCCCACGTATTTGCCAACCAGCTATCTTCCCTAATTGCAGTATAACAGCTCTGGCCATTTATCATGAAGCATTGCAACATCCGTCTGTGGCCTCCTCCTGAACTCCTAAGAATTGTGACTTTTCTTTGAACTCTCAGCTTTTAGTTCCACTGACCCTATTGCCCATTTATAACTGCTGGGCTATTTATCACTCTCGGACTTAGAAATAATATGGTTGGGGGAAGAGACCCAAGTGCAATCCTTCACACCTATGGCCTCTCTGTATTTGGACTTCACAGTTTCTATGTAGTGTAACTGATAGGGAGAGATTAGTTACAAAACTGAAATTGTGTTGAAGGATTGTGATGCTCCCAAACTGTAAGCTGCATGTGATGCTCAAGAGGTTTGACACCATCAAAGTTACAGCATCTACTATCAGTCTGTGTTCGTGTCCCTCTCGGAAGAGGACTTCTGTGTAACCTCCGTGTAAAATACAAGGTATTTTGTAGGTTAGAGAACTTGCTGCTGGATTAATCCCTTTGATGACGTGCAAGCTGTTAAACTAGAGCATGACATGAACCAGATTTCATACAAAGACATAAATTTTTATATGCTGCAAAAAAATTTGCTCTGCTGGCCACTGACAAGATCTTGGCATATGAGGCTGAACTGGAACCACTTTGGCAAGTTATGTGCTATAATATAAATAAAAGAAAGCAGCAATGAAAGCTATTGCAGAGAATTACTGGTAAAGCTGGAACTCAATCCTAGGGGAAAAAAAAATGTGTAATTGAAAAGGAAAACAAGTTTTTCTTCTTGTGTCCCTTTTTCCTGTAGGCATTTTGCTACCCCACCTGCCTTTTTTCTTATGCCCATGGGAAGCTATAGTTTTCCTCTTGTTAAACTGTTCCTCACACCTTCCTTTGATATCATTTTTCTTCATGTCACTATTTACTGCTTTTTCACTTAAATGTTGCCGTGATTTAAATGAAAAATGGTTGAGTATGGTCTGCCTTAATGGCCATTTTTGGCTAAAGAATATTGGTCTTTAAAGTGATTTGCCCTTATAGAAGAAATAAGGAATCGATTCAAAACTATCAAAATATAAGGCCTTTTTAATAAGGGCAAGAGATCTTTGCTTAACTACAGAACTTAACACTTAGGAAAATAATGATTGGGATAGTTATTTCGTTGGCAGTTTTAAATCATACTCAGATTTTTATATTTTTATGTATATGGTTCAAAAAATGAAGTGTTTTGTCACTGTTCAGTAATAACTTTTTTTTTTTTTTTTTTTTTTTTTTTTTTTTTTTTTTTTTTTTTTTTTTTTTTTTATCATGCTTATTTTTGCCGCTAGTGTCCAGGCTTCCTTGGATTTACAGAGATCTCGTGGTGTGTTGTGGTGCCAGAAGGAAGGCAGCCTAGGTGACTGAGCCCTTCTCCTAAATTCTGCCTTGGGTGAGTACCTTGGGTTTTCTCTTTGACTTTGTTTTGGATTGGTTTTTGTCAGAGAAATATTGGTTCTGTGAAGCACTGAATTTAGGAATAGTAAGTAATAGAGGAAAGATTTTTTGAGAAGCTCACCAATATTTCATCGTAAATTTGTGCTAAAGTTCCTAACAACTAATACTGTATCTTTAAAACCTCTTTACTATGTAACACAGCCCATTCTCCAATAGCCTGTTATTAGTGAAAGTTCATTAGAAGGAAAAATAAGTGAAAGACAATAGCCAAAATAACTCCTCAAGCCAAAAGAAAGGACTCAAATAGGAAAGTGCATAGATATTTTTTTTTTCCTAGCTTTGGATCCCCAATGGATATAAGGACTTCCTTGAAATGGTAATTAAAAAATCTAAAGTCCAACTGAGACGTATGACTGGCAATTTGTATTTTCTTCATCCCCCAATGTTTCTTATTCCCTAGCTCTAAGTAGCTACATGTCTGTGCCAGAAGGCTGTCTTCAATCTTTTACTGAAGTGCCTAGCTCTGCAATGAGAACACCTTCTTACTGCACACGTGGTTCTGAATTTCACATATTTTTTTTAGATCTAGACTTAAATTGCCTTGCAGCAATTACCATTTCAAGAAAAAGAAATGTTCTGATACACCCAAAAAACTGTTGATTAGGTGAGGTACCAATTATGTTTAATTGGTAGAGAATTAGGTATCAGTAATTGCACATATATATACTACATGCACCACTGACAAGCGTGTTGAAAGAATGAAAAAATATGATTCAGTATTTTCATGCATTCAGAATTAGCTCTTTCGGCCATTTTGTGTTTTTTTAATTCAAAGTTAGTACTCTAATGGAGCTTTGTAAATCTTTGTCCCGGAGCAGGATGTAAATGACATGAACCAGGAGCCTAATTACACTGTTGCATTTTAAACAGCATTTCATAAATAAATGTTTTGTAGTTTAAAATGCTCTATTGGTTTTAAAATAGAGCTAAGATTGAAGCAGAGAGACAAAGGAAAGGTTTTTCTGAGTAAAATATAGATACATCAGTTAACTGTTTAGTTGTTGCAGCATTTGCTGGAAGTTTCTCTAGCTTTTGAACATTCCCTGCAGTAGTGCTCAGCAGTTTTTAATTCACATTTAAATTATTTTTTCAGAGACAATTAAGACGAATTTCAGCTCAAATTTGCACAGAGTTATTTTGGAGTTTTTACGTTATGAACAAAGCAGGGGAAGCTTAGCATTCCCCCTGGTTTTCAAGGAAAAGGAAACGGTGAGCTATCACAAAAACAACCAAAAAAATATAAAAATGCTACTTCAGGAGGTTCAAGAAGGGACCTCAGTTTCTGTTTGTGGACAATCCACCGAGGATTTGATTTGGTTACATAAAAGACACTCTGTAAGAGAGCTGATTTCGTAACAAGCTGCCTCTGTAGTAATAAATTATCCTCTGCTCAAAAAGTATGGTCATGTATTTTAGAGCTACCTTACTGATGTGAGATTTATATTTTTCTTAACAACTCGGAGAGCGTTTCAAAGCCCTACGTAGCAGGGGTGTAACAACATACTCCTAGGGAGCACTAGTCTGAGTGCACACTGTTCTGCTTAGGGGCTGCAGGAGCCTTTTTCTTCCCGAGAAGACAGACGGACCCTGTGGAATTCCTTTTCTGAGTGTGCAGAAGGAAAAATTAGGACAATTACTTTGCTTGTCTTTTTAGTTAATTTTTTTTTTCTCAGTGGGTTATGAAAAATTAAATAATTAAAATTGGGCTATAAATAATGTACTGAACTTGTTCTGCTTAGAGGTGCAATGTTGTCCTTCTCAGTAGGAAGATGATTTATACTGTAAATAAAATGAGTTCATTCTGTTGTCCAGGGACTGAAGAGGCAAATGGGAAAGGAGTGACTAGCGCAAACTGCACGGAGGTAAGAATGAGCTTTAATTTATCAAACCTAGCCCTGTTTCTGCAGCTCTGTGCAATTTAAATAAGACTCATCTTGGCATGAACGTGTGATTTTAATTGAATAAATTCTGTGTGTGGTGACATGTTTTCTGCACATGCTTAGTGTGAGCGGTACTAGACGCGCTTACCCCTTCCCCAAGACTGAAAAAAAAAATGTGGTACTTGCTGATGCTGTGGGTTTTTTATTGTTTGTTTTGTTTGTTTTAATGTGCTTTTTTTACACCGTGTTCCTTAAATTTGAGTTTTAGGAAAAAATCTTGCAGTTTAGTGACAGGAGAATGCCTACAGCTTCGGTGCTTCAAAAAAGTGAAAATGCTTTGTGACGTGAATGCAATTTTACCCTCTTAACATTCTCCATATAGCTCCCTGATCCGTTTGCTTCCAGTGTACTTTCAACCCCACTGAAAATGCCTTCAGGTCCCTCTTGATAACACTCACACGCTGGAGTGTTCTGAACCCCTGGGAAATGGCCAGAAAGGTCTGCAAATTGATGCACCCGAGTGTTCAAAAAGACCTGGGAAAGATTGCTTTTTTCCTAGAGCTTACCTTGTAATTTCAGATTCAATGATGGGTTCAGTGTTTGTAATTACATGTGCACCTTAAGGATTCACTCTTGGGCAGATATCTCCTCCTCAGTACTACAAGAACATGCAAATTGGAAGACAGAAATACATTCTTGAAAGGAGATATCTGGATGTTTCTGTTGTTGTTGTTGAGTTACTGTATGAGGCAGAAAGGAGAGCTGTAATAAGCATGTAAAAATAAATCTATTGCTTTTATGGGAATCATGTGGAAAGTTGTAAGCAGGAGGATGCCATTTAGCCAAAGAAACCCTAACAGTAATGGTGAAAATGACAGGTGTTTTTTTTGTTTGTTTGTTTTGGTGTATGGTGTTTTTTTGTTTTTGGTCGTTTGTTTTTGTTTTGGTCATGTTTTTTGTTGTTTTGTTTTCTTTTGCTTTGCTTCTTTGTGGAAAGCCTAGATAATTTTCCTTTAGTTTAGCTTCAACTGTGTAGAAGCTGCCTGTTCGAGCTTATCCTGAAATGGGTACTAAAAATAGGATGTGGGCAGTATTATATCAGGAAAACCTAAATAGCAGGTGTAATAATATTATGAAGAAATAATAGGTTAGTCATTTCACATGAAACTGTGGGCCTGGTGTCGACACTAAGTTGCCTGCTGATTTGTTGTTCGGACTCTTTTATGCTTACATTGAAGGTCCTTACGGCTAATTATAGGCTCCCTCCTGTGATCTGTACTGAAATTCTCGTTGACTTCATGATTGAACTTACTGACTTTGAGTGTTTAAATTAGATCAGCACAGGTCTAAAGCAGCTTGTGTAGTCAAGAGCTTTGGAAGCCCCCTGTGACTCACAAGGACAGAGTATTTTCGACTAGCCCCTTCTCAATTAGCAGGTTGGAGATCCATGTCTGTTCTAATGTAGTTTTTGGATGAGTAGTGCTGCACGAGTGGTAATTACAAGACATGACTTTGAGTAAAATGTTTTAAATGCTCACTGTTAATCTCTTTACTATTAGCAATTCTGTATTTGTTTGTGTGTGTACACTTGAAAACTCCACCTAAACCAAGGGCCTTGCTGTCTGTCTTTCTACAAGAGACAAAGTTTGCACTTCTAATTCTAACAATTCTAATTATATAAAACTTTTTTTGAGAAAAGTAGTAGCTTTTTTGCAGAAATAGAAAATAGATTTTTTTTAAAAAAATCGTATTTTCATGACGTCAACACAAGTTGTTTAGAGACTTGGAAGACTGAAATGTTGAGTGCTGAGCAATCTAGTCCTAAATACCCTCATGGAAATGGGCAGCTCCTGGAAATCTGCTCTGCGTTTTATTCTCTAAATGGGTGCTTGACAACTTTGTGGATGATAGTTTTGAGTTCTGGATAATGGGGGACCCCTTTCTGGCTGGTTTAACAAAATCACATCAGGAATCTTCTGCTAAGGATGAGAGAAGAACTTCAGCTGATGTTCAGTGCAGAATTTTAGGCCCCCCTCTTCTGTTTTCCCTAGGTTTTGTCTAGTTTAAATCTATAGCATGATCAGTGCATTGTTGAAACATTTAAGCTTGGCAGTGCTGCCAACTGAGGATCACTCTAGGATATAACCCTCAGTTTAGGAGCTAATACATGTCATTTGTGGTATGTGGTACTGTGCTTTGGCTTCCAGTTTTGGATCTAATTGTTCCTATTTAAGCTGATTTTGTTTAGGATGCACTTTTCACAACTTTTACTGTCACAGAGATAAGAACAACACCAAAAAAAAAGGGGGGGGGAAGAAAAAAAAAAAAAGAGAGAAGAGAAATCTTTGGTAATTAAAAGACATGACTTGAAATAAATTGTTTATTAGGCCTTAATTCATTATGTTAAATAATGAACTCTTGGGCATTAACTACTTAATTCTTCACTACTGGACACAACTTTTGTGTCAAATCATAATTGGTAGAAGGATTTTTATTTTGGTGTGTATAGACCAAAAGCATATTACCTCCTAATAATGGTATCTTTCCATTTTGTTCACTGTTATGTTTTTTTCTTCTGTAAAATCTTATCTTGCAGACTGTGAGAATTATTTATTCACGATACCCCTGTGCAGGCAAGTTGGTTGCATCGCATTTTGCCCGTTGAGTCTGATGATGCAGATTTTGAGTCTCTGGAGCTTCTGACTCTAGTAATCTGATCCTTGACCAGCATTTCTCTTTCTTCTTATTTACACTTTACAAGATGTTCCTATTGTATTTGCAAATTTCCAGAAATGAGAAAAGATTAAATTCAAGATAATTCTGCGGTGGGGCATTTTGAAGGTTAAAATAATATTTAAAATAACTATTTTCTAAGCTATAATCGATTTTTGTTGGCACTGCATGCTTTTTCTCTCATCATAAATATCAATAAACTGCTGTCCACTAAGTACTAATTGAATACACTGCTGTTCAAACACCTTTCAAATTACTTATTAATTTTAGTTTCTTGCTGACTGACAGAATAGATGTCCACATTTTGAAACTTAGCTCCCGTGAGCAGCAGTGACTTGCTTGAATGTGATCTTTACATCTTCTTTAGAAATTATATTGCTTTTCTGCAGCAGAGCCATTCAGTTCATGATATAAAAAAGAAAAAGTGGGAAACAAAGATGTGAATGATCTCCTTAAACTACTGTTCTGTACTCTAAAGCCTTTTCTAATTTATTTAAAATCAGATACTGCAGTTCATGCTAGGAGTGTTGACATGCAGCCGTACCTGCTCTACACCAAAAATATTATATAGTTCGAAAGCACTTTCAAATGCTGAAACTTGAAGTCTTTCCCTATTCCTCTGCCAGGTCATTTCTGTTTTATAACATTGAGCTTTCGTGAAAATACTTCCTCTCCTTTCTAGACCAGAGGTGCTTTTAAGATCTGAGTCCATACAGGCATTTTCAAGGCCTCTTTAGAAAACCTCACTGCCTTTCCTATGCTGGAAAAAGGGACTGTGAAGTGGCATCAAGTATAGAAGTTAATGAAGGGGACGGGGAAAGTGGTCGTGTTTTTCCAAAATGTAAATACTACAAATTCAGTTTGAGACTTGAAAAAGAAGCCTGTTTGTTTGTTTGTTTTCTTCTTTAATAAAATCACTGTGAGTGGATTCTTTATTCTTTCTTTCAAAGTCTGAAAGAAGATGTAAGAAGAGTTTTCTTTATGAGGTAGTCTCTCTCTGATAGTGCTGTCATGTCAATCACTGGAGATACTTGGACAGCTTCCACTAATAAATTGTGAAAGGGACTACTGTAAACATCTTTTTAAACTTAAAGAAGCATGGATTTATAACCTGCTTGGGCTCCATTAGAAATCTTCTGTTGGTGCACAACACTTGGCTGACCCCTTCTGCTGCTCCTGGAGCAGTGGCAGCCAGAGGGCTGTGATCCCATCACTTCTCTGCCTTGTTGCCCCTTGTGCCAGATGCAGCTGTTTGGGCTGAGTGTTTCCCTTGCTGTGTGGCCACAGAGCTTTGAGAAAGACATGTAATGTCCCAAATGTCTTTGGCTTAGGGTAGGGTGAAAAGCCCATCTTCTCTCCTGGATTTAGAGAGTGGTGAGAGATCTGTTGGGACAGAGGGCAGGATGTGTATGTATACATTAACAGGGCGAGATTGTGTCTCTGCTGCTTCTCACACAGGTTTTGCTGTCATTTCCCAATGGGATTCCTAGAAGAGTCTCTCCTAGAGCAGAAAAGGCACACAAGCCAGATTATATCCCGTGTATGGGTGTTTTGGGACATATTTTGATGTAGGAAGCATCTATTGTGAACGAAACTAACACCAAAAAGAAGAATAGTTTGGTGTGTTTTTGTTTCTTTTTGAGATGCATAACACTTTTGGCAGTGGTTTGGTGGTCTCCCATTATTAAGGAAGATGCTAACTGGAGAAATGAGACCCTCCCCTCACTGATGTTTGTATAGTAATTCTTCAGAACTGAAATTGTTTTGTTCTAATACAAAAGCAATCTTTTTTATTTTTCATTCTTTTCTATGCTTTCTTTAGTCCTATTAGGTTACAAATCCTGAAGGACAGGAGTTTATTAAACACAACACAGAATGCCTCTTAAGAGTCTCAGGAAGACTCTCTTAAGCCTCTTGTGAGGTAACTAAATATTGTATTCCCTGATATGATGGAGAAATGGATTTCCAGGCTTGTCCGAAACTGTGAAATTATTCCGTATGGTATAAAGCCTTAGAACGTAGAAGCTTAGCTGGCTCTATGCCCCAACCATCATCCAATAAATAAGACTGCTTCTCATTAAAGTTTAAATATAACTTTAGCTTTTGATCTAGTACTGAAAGAGAATCCTGCCCTTGATTTTAAAAATGTATTTAGGAAGCTTGATTTGATGTATATCAAGTAGATTTACCACCTTATATTCTGTAAGAAGGAAGAGGAGGAATGTGAAATACTCCTTCATTTGTAATGGCAGGAATGATTTCTCTCTGCCCCAGTTCCTTTCTTCTCCCTCCAAGTTAAATGCTGGTAGTGTTGCATCTGGACATAGGGAAAAATGCAGTGTTTTGATAATCACCAATGCATGTTCTTCCAGGTGTGAGTCATTTAAATATTAAATTACATCCAGTCCTTCAGTTCTATTAAAGTTATGCTGTTCTGTGTTCTTAGGACAGCTTCAGGTGGCTGTGACTGAATAGGTTGTCTCCCACAGTGTAGGATGTTGATGTCAGCAGTTGAGTGGCTGTACCAGTACATGCTCTAGGCCTATTTATTTATTTATTTATTATTTTTTTCCTCCACAGAACCACAACCATAGTTAAGGTTAGACTAGAAGATCTCCAAAGATCCCTTCCATCTGTCCTGCACAAGCAAGGTTACCTTGGGACACAGGATTGGATCCAAGCAGATTTTGGGTATCTCCAAAGAAGGAGACTCCACAACCTCACTGGGCAACCTGTTCTAGTGCTCTGTCACCCCACAGTCAAGATTTTTTTGCCTCAACTTCAGATAGAACTTTGTGTGTTTTGCTTTGTGGCTGTTGCCTCTTGTCCTGTTGCTGGCCTCTACAGAAAAGTCTTGCTCCGTCCTCTCTACACCCTCCCTTAAGGTATTTGTACACGTTGATGAGTTCCATCTCGGCTGTCTCTTCTTCAGACTGAATAGGTCCAGTGCTCTCAGACTCTCCTCAGAGGAGAGATGTTCCCATTCCCTGTCATCTCAGCAGCCTTATGCTGGAGTCTCTCCAGTAGCTACATGTCCTTCTTGTCCTGGGCAACCCAGTAGGGAGAGCAAATCACCTCCCTGGACCAGCTAGCAACACCATCACACCATTGCTGCACCCATGCGTGCTGTGGCCAGGAGCCTTCCTGGCCACAAAGGCACATTGCTGGCTCTTGGTCAGTCTACCAGGGATTGCCAAGTCCTACTCTGCAGAACTGTTCTCCAGCAGGTCAGCCCCTAAGCTGCACTGGTTCATGGCGTTATTTCTCCTTAGGTTCAGGACCCTGCACTTGCCTTTGAATGTTGAGGTTCCTCTTGGTCAATCTTCAGCCTGCCCAGGTCCCTCTGAATGGCCTGTCTGTATATCAGCCATCCCTCCCAGTTATGTATTACCAGCTCCCTTGCTGAGGGTGCACTATGTCCCTTCATCCGCATTACTGATAAACTGAGCAAGGCTGGACCCAGTGCTGACCCCTGGGCTCCAGGCCTCCCACTAGGCTCTGTGCCACAGATTACAATTACTCTGAGCTCTGCCATTCAGTCAGTTTTCATTAAAACTCCCCTCATCTAACACACCCTTCCTGAGCTTGCCTATGAGGATGTGCATCTTATCCAGAATTTTAAAAGAAATTTAAAAGAGATTATTGACTGAGAGGCCACAGTATCCCAAGTAGGCAACACGTAGTGTATAAGGTCCTGATGGTAACAACACAGGTGAATTCAGTAGAAGGAAAGACAGTAAGTACAGTTTTGTTGCTTTGCCTATCGCCATAATTAATGTGAACTAGCCATGTCTCACAACGTTGTTGATCTGCAGCAAGAACCTGTGCTGGTGCCACCAATTGAACACTGTATGTCTGCTCCCAGATCTCTCTACAGGTGCAGTGCTGTACACTAGCTGAGATCTGCCCTAGTACATATTGGTTTTGCAGTGGAGGTTCCAGGCCTTAGTAAATGGCTTTCCAACCTGCCAGCAGGATTTGGGAACTGAAAATTCTAGCAATAGCAGTAGCACATACCAAACCAGAGGATAATTTTATGAGATTCTTATAGGCTTGTTACAAACCCTTTCTGTACTCAGAAGAACAAGTGATGCTAAACATATTTTTCAGGATGCTTGACAGTCACTTTTAATGTGTTAGTAAGTTAGATGATGGAGTTGAAATACTGAATGATTAACGGTAAGAACCAAGCTGTCACTTTCCAGACCCCCTCAGTATTGGCTGTAGCTTTGGTAGTTTCTGATCTGAACCTTGAAGAGTTGGTCGTTCCTTTGTAAGTTACGAAGATTTTTTTCAGAAAGTAGTTTTCTTGTCTTTTGCTGATTATGATACTAAACTTCAGACTAACCCTCTAAATAAATTAAGAGCTGGTAGGTGCTTGTGATAAGATGCAAACGTTGTGACTAGAGCTCCTAATCCCTTTTACTTCTATTACCTCAATGGATGTGCAAAAATTAAAATGTGTAATGATCAGATTAAAGCCAGGAATGTGTGTTAAACACTGAATATAGCTGTGGAAGCAACTCTACTGAAACATTTTACATCACCTTTCATTTCTGATATTGCTGCAGTAGTAGTAGTAGTATTTTTGTAACTAACATTGAAAAGATACTGGTAAATTCTTGCTACATCTCTAAACAATGTGGTGATGTGGGTTTACTGTTGCTCCTTTTCAGCTTGTGAATACTGAGTGTTTCCAGTAGAGGTCAGGATGATATTGTGAGATATTTTGTAAGCATGTTACGCTAAATAGGAGCCCTACAACATTTTCCTTTATTCACAGACAAGCCTTTTCAGCGGCTTTTGCTTTTATTTTTTTTTTCTTTTTTTTTTAATATGCAGATATGTCATATCATAATTATTTTTGTTCCCAGTGGAAACAATGAGCAATTTTGTGAAGTTTGAACAAATCTCTCTAGTCGCTTGAGAAACTGAAGGTTGGGGACAGAGGAAAAGCCGCGGGAAGGAGGTGACCCTGAAGAGTTAGGGCTGCCAGCGAGTTAAAGGTTGCGCTGCACTACGTTAGTGCCTGGGGGGCTAGAAAATTCATTTAGATTTCTTTTGGATTATTTTGCTTTGCTGTATATGCTTATGTGGGTACACATTCACAAGCACACCTGTGCTGCACATATGTATATCTACACAGGCATACATATAGATACATATACACACACATAGAGGTTTTAATCAAGACTATGCTACATATATTCAGTAGTGCTACTCACACGGCCTTTGTTTTAGCTATATATTGCTGCCTTGTCACCGTAGCTGCATTTAGTGCACTGAGCATCAAATAAAGGAGCAGATCCAGCCAAAAAAATAGCCCTGTGTAAATGGAAAAAAAATCCATCCACATCAATTAACCAGTTTATAGCATAGCCATGTAAATAAATGTGTTAACAGTATATCCCTCAGAGGGAATAGGGACTATTTAAGGTGTTGTGATGACTGGAAAAAAACTGAGGAACACCAAATAACTGTTTGTAATTGAGTCTTCTTTTGTACTCTGGAATATTGTTCTATGTTGGATTCTGCAAAGCAGAACCACAAAATACATGTAGCCTTTTGTGCACAAGCACTTCCTAGCAGCGGCTTTGCATATGCAGATCACAGAATATCTCACTTCATTTGTTTTGTGTAGCCTGCTGGTGGCTATCGCTGGCATATGTATTTGTTCTCGTCAGGCTTATTTTGCATTAAGACACATGTGCACGCATACTTGCTGCACAAAAGCAGCTCTCTGTGGGTCGTATCACGCTCTGACGAAACGCTGGCGCTCACGCTTCGTGCCTTGCTGGTGCTCCATTATTGGCGCCGCAGCACATCGCACGCACGCACAGCGCTCTTCTGCAGCCGAGCACGTTCTTCTCTGGATGCCCGTGCGAGTCAAAACCAGGTCTTTAGAGTGGGCATCACTTGTGTGCACACGCCTAGAAGCTGTGTGTCCAGAGAAACTTTGGTGTTTCTGTAGACAGAGCTGGGGCAGTCTGGTTCTCCCTGCCCCGTGGGCTGTCCACAAAATGGCTTCCTCCACTTGCTGTAGGAACCGGCTGCCGAAGGTGTAAAACTTGTGCTCCCAACATACAACTCTTGTAAAAATGAGTAATGGGAGATGCTCACCAGCTCAGAGTATCCAAAATGTTGTGGAAGGAGATAAATAACAGGGTGGGGTTCTGATAGCATGAAAATCAAATCAAATCAGCTTTCCTTGCTGTCTGGTCTCCATTATCTCGACAATAAGCGTTGTATTGGACCGTGGAACACTTTCCTGGGGAAGTGGTGGAAGTTCATATCGTCAGTGACATTAATAGCTAGATGGAGAAACTACTTTGAATGTCTATGATTCAAAAACATCCTGAGACAGATGAGGTAGCTCAATTGGTCTTTTATGATCAATTTATTGTGATTAAAATACATTAACTATTGTGCTTAATCTTTCCTTTCTTAACGATTTTTTTTTTTTTCATATCCACACAGATGTTTCAACAGTGGAGGCAAAAACAGTATGAAATCAAGTAGTTCTAGGCTGAGATGGCTGGCAATGGAATTAAACAATCCTGTCTTATATAGTACGCTCCATAATTTATCATGGTAGGCAATAGTTTAAAAATGACAATAGTACCTTGCGTTTTTGTAGGTTAAGGTTCTTACCAAGAAAGGTGTCTCTTGCTTTTAGTGATTCTTATTGTTTAAGAAGCCTGGCAAAGCAGGCAATGAATGCACACTTAGTTTCACAAAAACCCTCAGGGGAATGATTTACAGTTACCAGGTGAAGAAAGGCAATATTTCTGTCAGACTGAGGGACGTTCAGACCATTAAGATGAGGCTCTTTCTTCCGAGCTGGGAGCTCTTTGAATGCTTGAAATTCAGGCTCATTTTCATTAATCAACCATAAAAAGGTAATTTGGTGGAAGAGGTATATGGTAGCTTTATTTCTATTTTTTTTTCTCTTTTAATTGCACTTTTAAGAGAAGTAGCAGTATTAATAGATATTATCTGGTACCTGGGAGGCTTAAACTCTATCTCCAGCCTACCTGACTTTTAAGCCAGTCCCTTTTTGGTTCTCATGTGTTTCTCCTGAGCATTTCCCCTCAGTGAGAGCATGGAAAGTGCTCGTAGCCCTTTTCAACTTTGATTTTGTTGGTCTTCAGCAAGCCCAAGGCAGATTACTGCAGATATATTTCAGAAGAGTTGTTACCAGGGGGAGTGGAAGAGTTATCCATCACTGTCCCACTTCCTCCATCTCTGCCTTAACTTTAACCCATCTGTGTTTTTGTAAATGGGTGGTCAAAGTCATACCCAGGATCCCAGCAGGTCTTGCACCATAGACGATCTTGCTCAGTTTGACTCATGCTGCCTTTTCTCAGAATTGGTTAGCGCTGAGCAAAACTCATCTTAGCAGTCCTCTGTCAACCTGGGTGATGCTATTCAAGCTCTTCTTGCCTTTCCTTTCTGACACCTGCTTTAGGTTAGAGTAATAGCCTTTTGTCTAGCTGTAAAACTAACACCCAAGTTTCACCCATAGAAGATCTGGTTCTCTTACTAAACATTTTCCATTGGAAATGGTGTCATGTACATCTCTGCCACACGTAGCAGTCAGGTAGAACATGCATTTTGACACTGATGTTTTGTAATTTTATGGCCACTCCTCAAATATTATTGTATCTATTATATTTTGTCAGAGGTAGTAAAAAGGATTTTTTTGTCCTTTTATGTCAGTCGGTTAAAAAGCAGCCGCTTCTTTCTCATGCATTAGAGTGTATGAAAAGGATGAAGTCAAAGGATACACCTTCTCTCATAATAGAACACAAACGTTATTAGCAAAGAAGATATTAAAGAAATAAAGCATAAAAATGTTCGTTACAGAATGCTACTCCATTATGGAGGTGGGAGGAAGAGTACATTTCCGCAAGAAATAGGGTCCTTTTTTCCAGGGTAGTGTTTTAACAATGTGCCCTTCTAAGGAAAAGGCCTACAATAACTATAGTTAATTCTGCTTGTTTTCTAAGAGTATTTATTTCAGAGATTTCATCTATATACTTGATTATTATTGTGTAAGTACCATTTTTACTTGATCTTACTTCACTACTTCTGTTTGCTTCTTTTGTAGACAGGTAATAAAATTTATATTGTTATTTGTAGTAAATACATTTGAAATACTGTTTGAAATTTAGATTTTAAAATGGTACAGCATGTCAAGGGAACGTGCACAGTTTCCATCCTGTTCTTTCTATCCAGATCCCATGTCTATAATTTGGAACATGATCTTTTATGTTTCTCATCCCCAAAATGTTCACCCTTTTGACCTCTGGTGTCTAAATAAAATCTACTGAAGCGCTTTAAAGACAGATTTCTTCTGCTTCTGAAACAGTGTGGCAGATAGCTAATACAATAGTTTTTTCTTATATAAAATCTATCTTCAAATTTAATTTCTCTAATACATCGAAATCACTTAATATAGGAAATATTGACTATGCAAAAAGTTATAAGTTTCAGCATTTTCATTCTGAGTTCATTGCAGTGTGGAAGGAGCTTCTGCATATTCTCTCAGATCCGTGCTTTGGGCAAGAAATGTTTATCTGAGTAAGTTTCTTTGGGAAATCTTATGAGTATAAAAAAGATAAAGTTCTGTTGTTTTTAAGTCTGTGAGAGCCCTGCGCTATTGTGTTTACTGTTGCTCTTTTCCATATGTTCCTTATTTATGTGCACCTGCCTCCCAATTAAATCTTCATTAACATGCACATCTGCAGAAGCTCTGCTTGCTTTCATCCCTCTCGAATCACTGCATGTTTTAGGCTGTGCACACTCTTCGCTTACTTTTCTTTTGAACTTCCAGAAAAATTACAGAGCGATGAAAAATGTACAGGGATAAAATCAGCTATCAACAAAACTTGGGATTCAAAGGTCTTGTTAAATTTTGCTCTGGGTCCTATTTTATTTTATTTATTTATTTTTTTTTGGTATTCATTGTAGGTGGCTATGAGAATATTCATTATGTAATTCACAACTGATCACTTCTCTGAAATAGTCAATTTGCTTCCCAGAAAGCTCTTATTTAGCAACAAGAAGCACTTCAAAAGTCTCCAAATTGTGAGTCTGATTATAATGGGATACAAGCTATCCAATTCACTGAACTCCTCAAGAAAAATAAATTTGCCTCTGCTACCATTAACACCTTAAACAAATTATGTGTCGTATATATGTTGTGTAAGTTCAGATGACTTTGCATTGAAAATTTGACTGTGTAAGAACTGTGTAAGAACATAGAGAAAACACAACTAGTATAATGATTGGTCTCTGTTCAGTAGTAGAAACTCAGAACTAGTGCCTAAAATACAGGAACTGAATGACTTGTTTTTCGTAAGGAGAAGGAAGAAAAAAAAAGAAAAGAAAAGAAAAAATAGAAGAAATATAACCATTACATCAGGTCAGCACTGAGGTCACCAACAGCACGGCATGGGGGCTTCAAGTATAGCAGCATGACTGCAGCAAGCTGATGGCAATGAAAGAGATCTTTAGTCCCCATTGCTACTCTACACTTAAATTAGAAGAAGTAAGAAAATATTCTTTGTAAGAGTGGGGGAGGGCAGAAAAGCTTTAAATAACTAAGAATCCTTTTTTATATAAACACTGCTATTCTGGAGCTACAGCATTCTATTCCATGAAGATGATGTCAGTTGAATCAGTAAAATGAAGGGTGAGAGGGTTGGTGGGGAGACCCCTCTGCAGCCCATGCAGTGCTTTCTTTAATAATTAGATATGGTCCTGATGTCAAACTGTAGTCCAGCTTTTATCATTCTTGGCAGACAGAGCAGAACAACACTCTGGCACTTGACCTACCCATAAAAACTTGAGCAGGAAACAGCAATAAATAATCCACTCAAAAGGCTCTTGAGAAAAGCAATACACTTGGTTCCTTATAGGAATTGCATGCTATTCCAGGGTAAAATATGGGAGTTTTTCAAAACACTGACTCTGTATTTTTTTTCACTTTTTTTTTCTGTATTACAATTAAATGTCACAATGGTGGCTTGGAAGATAAATGTATTTTGCATACCACAGACCTGAGAAAGGCTTCAAAATTGTTTCTAGCTTTATTTCTTTTAATCAACATAGAAATCAATTTATGGCTTATAGACTTCCCCTTCTCCTCCTCCTCAGTGTCTTAAGCAAACAAATCCTCATATCCCGCCAGAATTGATCCCAGCATCTAATCCTTCCCGTGCAGCTTTGCCTGAGACCATTCATGGCAAAATAAGAGTTGGACCCAACACTAATTTGATTGGTGCACCATCCGTATTAGTTTGGTGACTGGACATTGAAATGGGCCTCAGGTTAAATATCTGCTCTAGTTAGTGAAGGAGCAAAGTGGAAAGAATATTTCAGTTTCTAGTCTAAGGAATAGCTTTTGATTCTGTTGTTTGTTTTTTCAAAATATTTATAAGTTCTGATTATGCAGCCAGTTTCACAGACATTTCCTTTCGTCACTGGCCTTTTTCATGAAGTGAATTACAGAACTAAGGCCATCATTTGTAGTGTTTTCTTCACAATACAGTAGAGGAAGTTGTCCACAGGTGTGTAATAATTAATAGCTTATGTTCATTTCAGTGCCCTGAAAGAATCTATACCGAGTGAGGGAAAAAATAAATCTCTAATATTTGCCATTAATAGTTTAGGAGAGATAGGCTTACACAGACTAATATAATATTTTTTCATCTCAAGTAAATTAAAATCAGTAATTCAGTAAATTAAGTTTGGTAATTAAATGTTGTGGTTCCTTATTTTCCCTGGTACAATCTCTTGTTTCTCTGCTAGTAGAAGCTAGTATTTCTGCTACTTTGTAACTAGATTAAGAAATTTTCTTAAAAAAAAAAAAAAA
>VZSG01000058.1:1394775-1455706 GCA_013398315.1 Nothoprocta pentlandii
ATATATATATCATATGGCTTCAGCAAGCCATATGAATATAAGCCATATATATAAAAATTAAATTGGGTCATTGATTGCTCAAAACCAGTAATTTCATGAAATATTTTCCAATTTCACAAGAATGCTCTTCGGATATTTCTGAATAATACACTGTGTGAAAAGCAGACTGATAAAGTCCTAGCTTTCCCTAGAAGATTTTACTCTTACAGCTGGTCTGAGTTCAAATGTTACAAAACTAAATGCTTGAGTCACACATGAAAAATCTTATCCTAGAGAATTGAAGAGAAATATGTCAATTTGGTTGCATTTTTTCCCCCTCTTATTCTTCCTCTTTATACCTCTTTTTCCTCTCTAGAGAAAGAAAAATATAAATAGCTAGAAGTAATAGTTGTAGAAAGGTATTTGGGACCAAGTTAGCCGTGTAAATGTTAAAAATATCTGGGTAAGATGACTCATTTCCTCAGTGCTGAATTCTTTTATGGCACATACAGAGGTATGTTCAAGGTGTTGAGGTCTATACTCACTTGGCCAAAATGAACAGCAGTCTCAAGTCTTCATCTGGCAAAGTCACCCATCTTCTGGCATGTCCTTCAGACCCCATGGAACCAGATCCTGATGGCCACATACTTGAACTTGTAGTGACTCCTGGGGCATGGAGGCAAGAAATAGGTGTTGAGTGACTGCAAGATGGTCTATGGTGCCACATGCATCCTCCCCTGAGCAGCCTCAACCTGGTTGTATGCCTGCTGAGGGCTGTTAGTGGTGCCATCTGAAGATATAGGCATGTTGTATTGGTGCTTTACTGCTCACTCTTTAATAAGAAGCATCTTCGATACAGTTGGAATACCTCACAATTTTAGTAATTTTCATGTAGTGCAATCAGACCGGAATAAATAGACAAAAAGATGCCTATGACAGGCAAAACCTTTGAATCCTGTCTAGTAAATAACTGCTTTTAAGCTACTAGTGTTGTCTACTTTATTTCTTGAATTTTAATTAAATGTTTAAAAGGGTTAAGCTAGCATTATGTTGTTGCAGCAAACATCTACCATTAATATATGTCATTTATTTTGTTGTTGTTGAAAGGTTTACCTTTATAGCAGGTATTTATTTGTCTATACAGAATTCATAGGTTAGTGGAGAACTCATTTATTTATTTACAAATTTTCTTCATTATTGACTATGCAAAAGTTTCCATTAATGAGAATTCTCACCCATTGTGAATCGTTAATACATTAAGTACACTTCAGATTCCTCCCATAATGATACAATGAGACTTGCTGAGCTGATTTAAATGACACAGATGTACTAATTATACATTTTAAATTGACAACAAACACAATTAATTTGCTGATTATCTAAAACAAAAGTAAACTTTTTTATTATAGTAATTTACTATAATTTATCACACAGCTATTTCCTTTGTATAATATTTATGCATTTGACAAACCTACAAAGAGATGTGTAATTAGACCTGTTTCATCCATCACTGGCTGCCTTTTAACCAGAGGTCCTACGTGAACAGCTTACAAAGATGTTATTAAACAAACCGTAATGATGGCAAATTTTAAATCAACAAATGGATTTGTTTTACTAGCTATTTCTGTGGATTATTAAAATTGAATGTTTTTTAATTTAGTTCATGTTATTTGAAGCTATTCTATTATGCTATTATTTGTTTAGTGGTTTGAATAGTTACAGTTTACCAGATTGGTTGGTATTCAGACTGTATGTACTTTTGGAAAATTTGAGACAAAAAAATACTCATAAACCCCCCAAAATTCTCTAAAATGCTTTGCTGTCAGGCACATTTAGAATGATTTGGCCATGAGTTCAAGAAATCAAAATGAGTCCATTAGAATAATTCGTTTTCATTCAATCCTTGATTTTAGTCATTAAAAATCTTCAAGTGTCCATATAAAGCACTTTTAACAGGTCATTTATTTGCCTGTTCGATACTAGCTTTAGATGGCTTTGTGCTGGTGCCTGTAGAGTCACTGAAATTTGCCAGATGGTTGACATTATTAAAAAAGCCTATTTTAATATAGAATAGACAAGCACTTGTTCTAGGAGATACCAATTTTTAGCTCTGGTACAATTCTTTAAAATGAACGAAACACTAGGAATAAAACAAAATAATAAAAACCTTCAGAGATTCAGTCTGCATATTCAATATCACTGATGCTTCTAGAGAAAACATATATATTAATTGTATTTTAACAAATTAAGTGGAATTTCAGTTCATTTAGAATTGATACACATTTTTAGGTGGTAGTAGTGTGGTAGCCTAGGTAGAGAAGCTAATTTTATCAGGGTAGATCCTTCCAGGCTTCACTCGTATTAATTTCCTTCAGTTTAGTGAAAAACTTACTTTTGCTTTGCACTCATTTCTCACTTTCTCAAGTTCTATAAGTGCAATAGAGGTATGCAAACGGAATTTAATCTTACTGGTCATCATTTTTCCACAGTGGAAATTGCTTTTTCCTGGGATATAATAATGTATCTCATTGGCAAATGAGATCTACTCAAGACAACCCATCATCCATAACGGTGTCAGAGCCAATCTGTGACACCAATTCTGTGTCAGCCCATGTGCCCTGGAAGGAGATGTGCTTCCATTCCCTCTTCTGCTACGTTCATGGTGCCCAGCATCACCAACTCCCAATTAGAATAGTAACCACACCCCAAAAGCTGCTCTTACATCTATTATCATGACCCCAAAACCTGAATAATGTTCTTTAGAAAGAGAAAAAAAAAAGGAAAAAAAAGAAAAGGAAAAACAAAATCTGTATTAGATTTCTTATGAGGCACTCTGTTCTGGTTTATAGAATCTAACAATAGCGTTGGTAACAAGCACTTCCACGGTGTGTTTTCTTTCATATTTTGTTTACATTTTCAGGAGGGAATATAGGTGTTGGTGAACATGAGTATATAGCTTTGTGGGGGTCTGAAGCATTTATTTATTTATTTTAAGGAGAAAACAGTGGTTTCCTTATGTAATATAAATACACTGTATTGTAGCTTTAAAAAGAAATATGCAGTTGTTCTTGAACTATTAAACTATATGTGTCATCAATTTATCCTGTTACCAAAAGGATCTCATGTGTCACTTGGCAGAATGACAGGGTTTTTTTCCAAGTCCATTGTATAATTGTGTTTTGTTAGCTGTTTTTGTTTTATAAATACTGTACCAAAGGGATCTCTGAAGATCAAGATTTTGATACAGTATTTTTCTTTGCTGTCCTTTGATGTTGACTTTCCTCCACTCCCATCCCTGCAACACACACAGTATTTTGTTCTGAAAAAGTTACCAATTCTATGTCAGGAAAAAAAGCATTTATTTTTCATGCCAGAGCTTTTGGAAACAGCCTGACTCCATTCCAGCAGTTTCCTTGCTGAAAGCCTCCTAAAACAATTTTCCGGGGAAAACTAGGTTTGTGAAAATTTTCTCTATTTAAAAATTTGTAAGGAGACTCCAATGTTGCAAATCTTTACAAATGTTACTTCTTGAACTTCCACTGTGAGCACTAGTACGGGTAGGTTCTCTTTTCTTCCCTGGCCCCGACCTGCCAACTCCCGCCTCTAGCAATAGCAGCATCAGAGAGTTCTGTTTTCTCCTGTGCATTTAGAAGGAGAAACTTCCCTTGTAATATTTAATCTAAATCCTCCTTATTGAAAAATAATTGAATAAGTTATTATCCTATCTCTTGGTAGTTATGGAGAGAAATTATTCATTGTCTGCTTTATAACAACCTCTGCACGTTGGAAGGCTGTTTTTAAGCCTTTACTCCAGTTTAATCTTCTTTTCTTTATGCTAAGCAAATGCAGTTGCCTTAACCTTTCTTCCCAGATCATGTTTGTGAAACGTCTTATCAGTCTTAAGGTTTCCCTCAGGGTTCTCTGCAGTTTATCTGCCTTTCTTGAGCAGAAATGACCCAACTGAATGGAATATTCCAGCTGAGTCTCCTCATTGCCAGGAGAGTGGAAACCTTACCTCCTGTGCCTCCTGCATGATACTTTTAAAAATATTTTTTCAGATTGACATTTACCAGTTTTGCAACAGCATTACGTTTTTGGCTCCTATTCAGTTTGAGCTATTATGACACATCATCTGCGTTTGAAATACTGCCGCTTAGCCAGGTAGTTCCCATATTGCATTGTGCTTTCTTTTGATTTTTTTTTCTAAAGTGAGATTCTTTGAACTTTCCTTTCATTGAATTCAATCCTATTGCTATTATAATACTGCTCCAATTTCTGAGATGAGTATGAAATCCAGTCCTCCTCTTGAGAGGAGGCCTGCATCCCCTCCCAGCTTAGTGACAGCCACAAATATTATATTTTCTATCCAATTCATCAATGAAAATATTTAAATCGTACCAGACCTTGCATGATACAGCCCCATTTTGATATTGAGTCTATTCTTTGGGTACCGTTTTCCCAACTGGGATACATACTGCAACTGTTCTGTTTGCTCAAAATCATGTGCACGTGTATTCCAAACTGTATTTCCTAATGGTGAGGGCAGGGAAGGGGCTTGGCAAGTCAAACTTGCATAGGGGGAGCTGACACCGCTGTGGGAGCAAGTGGACATATTTAGCTGGAGGAAGCTTGGGGAGTGCAGGGTGAGGCAGGCAGCCTGCAGCGTAGGGAGAGGGAGACCTTTGAGGAACTTGGGAAGCAAGCACATGACAGCCTTCGAGATTCATCCTCGCAACCCACCGTGTCCTTGAAAGAGTGACCATATTCTCCAGTCTTGCTTTTCAGTACAGAAACTTTCTATGGTTTTCTCAGCTGGAAAAAAAAATCTACGCAGTCTTCCTGGCATCCCCAGAATAAACCTTAATGGCATGGCTGTGTATTTCCTTCCTGAACATTTCAGGAATGCTCCTCTAATTTGTGCTCTATTGTGCTCTAATTTGTGTGGACTGCCTTCTCTCTAAAACATTGCTGCTTTTGGAGAAACCAACATATTGCCATGGCTTCTCAGCACATGCAGAAGGCTGAGCTCTCCTTGTATCCAGTAAAGATGACACCAGAAATATCCTGGAAAATTCTGGATCCATTGTCCACTTTTGTGGACCAGATGTGAGTTTGCCCTGATCAGTTTGCCAACCGATGAACTGTTGGGACAAGAAAGTGGCATCCAGTGACTGGAGACTGTCAGTCCTGTCATAGGATATCTGACTGTCTAGTGTCAGATACATATAACAGTTTTTCTGTTTCACCAGGATGAACAGAGATGAGTTTTAGAAATAGTTATATAGTAGAAACTGAGGTTGGTTTCAAAGAGTTGCTGTCTAGCTATATAAATTATACATGTGATCTTCTGCAGAGAAATTTCTTCTAAATGTCAGTCAGGGCCAGATCCTGACAAGGGATACAAAGCAGTGAAGAATTAGAGGAAGTCCTTCCTCATAATTGTGGTTGAGCCATGTAATCCGAAGGCAGTCCCTGCAGTACGTCATACCAACTGTCCGGAGAGCTAGAAAGGGAGATGGGAAAGTAGTTACGTTCTGCAGACCTCTTGTTTGTTGGACACCAGTGGATAGCGGTGCATGACTTCATCATGTCAGTCACAGTGATTTTCTATTATGCACTAATGCTCAAAGCACCTTTTAAGATGTTGGTGGTAAATCAGAACTTGAAATCATATTCTAATTATCTTCAGCAAACACTTGTAGCTGTCCTGTGTGGTAACCAACTTCAAGGATGGCAGGGCACTTGCTGAGGCCTAGAGGCTCTAGTAAAACAATAGGGGAGATGCCTGCTGACCACCTGGGCCGAATCAAGGCTGAATCAAGGCATGGATCAAGATGGCAGAGGCTGCCTTGGACCTGCTCACGGGCTGGTGCCTCTTTGGCTTTGTGCTGCTGGCTCTTCTTGTTTTCTGCTGGATCTAGGTGCGCCAGTATCAGAGTCAATGGGAAAGTGAAGTAATTTCAGCCATAACAGCTATCTTCACATTGGCAGTTGCTCTCATCAGCACTACCCACTGCTGATCAACCCAACCACTGGACCGCCAGTGGGCATATTCATGGTATTGCATAAGAAAAACCCAAATGATCGAGGACCTGGTGACTCTGCTCATTTGAACCCCACTGTACCCCACATTTGTGGGGACAAATGGTGCCCGAAAGGGGCCCAACAGTTGTGTGATCGGCAAGATAATATTACTGACCTCAAACCCTTCATCCTGAAATGCTTGGCTTGGTGGGAGTATATACGTTCTCCTAAATTAACTGTGGTTTGTATAAGAATGTCTGCCGAGTGCATTTAAAAAATAAAGAATCAAGATTTTCTAAGCATAAGAAACATATAGCTTTGCCTCAGCTGCCATCTTCCCGCATCGGGGTTAGCAACCTGATAGATTTTACAGCTCAGCCAACTAACTGATTTAATGACATGGCCATTTAGAAGTGCCAGCTGAAAAAAAAAAAAATTGGCAGGAGGAGTGGCCAGATATGTTCTTCACTGTCCTCATTCTGAGCTGGGCTGGTAAGGACTATAAATAAATTCATCAATATTTACTATATCTGCTTTTTGGTCTTGATGTAGTATGTTGGGGCATAGATCATTCAAGCTCATCATAGGTCATAGGGAACTGGGTCAATGAAATAATTACTCTTACCTAGAGAAACAAGCCTGGCTGTTTGTCTGTTTTGCCCTGCTCCTCCCCTCATCTCTGAAGTAGTTTCCATTCCTGGCTGACCAAAGTCTGGTAACATCAAAACCTTCTCTTTGGCCACAGGGAAATTACAGTTGTTCTTCACTTCTCACAAGAAAGGACTTTTATCCTGTATGGTTTGTCTGTCATTGTGGCTTGGATTTAGGAAGGAGATGAACCACAGAAGTACCACTGTTCAAATGAATGGAATTATTTTGTATTCATTATGTCTGATCTGCTTTTTGGATCAGGAATCTCTGTCCTAGATTTAAATATTACTATTTATCTGGAGATAAATGTGCTTATTTTGTTTGCTTATTGGACTTTGACAAGTTATGACCCAAACTTATTCTAATTAACTTGATCTAAAAGGATTGTTCATTGATCGTTTACAGAAAAGAGTGCAATATAGAAATCAGAAGGGAGTCTGGATTCATTTGTCTGGTATCTGTAAGACAGAAGAAACACAGTTTGACCTTTGAATTTAATTTTATTCTATTTATTTATCCAATATTCTCAAAGTTTGAAAAAAAAAAGCTTGCTAGTCTGAATGTTAAACAGGGAAATTTACATGGAAATATAGTTCTTCTTTTTCATATTCTTACTTTTGATGAAAGTTTGACCTTAATACTGGAATGTTACATGTGATCTAGGTTGTTCTACTAGTCACCTTGGAGGTTTTTTTTTTTTCCTCTCCTTTCCACCAAGAGAAAGACAAAAAGGTATTTTAAGGCACCGTTAATAGAAAAGTCTGCAATAATGAGTGACATGGATCTCCTCATCTAAGTATTAGCTATGATAATCCTCAACATGGTCTATCGAAGCCATAAATCAGCAAAAGTTTTATGCTCATTTTCAATTTCTGTTTTAGTGAGCAGACATTATACATGTCTTTAATATGTTGCATATGGGAAACTCCTTTGCTTGTTTACCAAATCTTGTCCTTATTTTCTAGTATTCATCTGTGTGTTCTTATTTAGAAGAAAGATTGGATCCATGGTAGTCAAAGCCACAAAATCTACTGATACCTCATTCAAGTAATCTTTTGGCTGTCCCATATATATAATCAGACGGATTAGTGTTTCTTGGTTTTGCTTTTTGGATTTGACAGAAATACAGGTTTCATGCTAAGTAGATTCCTTACCTGCTCTGTAGTTCTTAGAGGAAGCCACAATCCCCACAAACAATTCTTCTCCCAACAGCTTGTGATGGGCAAAATGCCATCTCCCATTGTGATGGGGAAAACCCCATTTTCCTTACCTGCTTGAATATTTTTGTTGTGTATTAAGGGCACCATTTCAGTGTCAATTGCTGAGAATAACGGGAGGAGAAAGTCTTCTGGGTCACGTCATTTGAAACAACTGAATATCATCCATGTTTTGGCACTTTTGGCAGATTTGAGTCTTGCAGAACTTTGATTTATTAGAGATGATTTAGCTTCCAACTAGGGGCACCGAATATCCAAGGGCCTTTGGCTGGTAGTTTTTACAGCTGAGTGAAGTTTATTTAATTTGCAACTTTCTGTGTGTGTTCTTTAGAACAGTGGGATCAAGATTTCAAAGAGAAAATTCAACTTGTAAAACTTGTTATGAAAAAAGGTCCATAGGGTTTTCTTTTTTAAAGACTATGTTTTATTACTAAGGAATGATTTTCTTTGTGCCAGTTGTTAATACTACGTGGACAATAATTAATTATTGAAAAGAGGACAAGAGAAAAGAAAGAGGACAATGAGTACTATATTCATTAGAGCTGGTTGTTAAAGAACTTTCCAATTTAACTGCTCTTCCATAAAATGGAAGAGAAAAAATAAAAAGGACACAGGAATATTTCTAGACACCTTTTGTTGTAGTACACAAGGCAGTCACTGCAAAAGTAGATGTTGTCTGAAGATTACATGGTTGCACTAGAAATGGGAATGAAGGTGATACTGTGATAATCCACAAGGTTTCTACCTGAAGGTTTCCTGCAGCTGTACTAAAACTGTTTATTAAGATAAGTGTACCTAGGGCAAGTCTCCTGAAAATACCTCTGAAGAGTGCTTTATTTGCTGGAAGCAGTGTCTTTTCCTAGGTTTATTCTCCTTTTCCTTGGGGGATTTAAGCCATAGAGGATGCAGAGGCTCAAGAATTTTTGCAGGTGTCTTGTGTCAAACCTACATTTCCTCAAACAGTAGCTGAGATTGCTTTGCTTTGCCTGTGGTTGTAAGGAGACAAAGGGCTCTGTAACTGAGCATGCTATGCCTCCTCTTCCAAATTTCAAAGTTTAAGCTATACTAGCCCTCATAGTTGTCTTGGAAAAGTGTGCCATGTTTCTAGGATAGTAGAATTAAAATGATTTAGGCATACCATTTCTATCAAAGTAGACCAAATTTTTTTTTTTTTAATTAATTAATTGATCTGTATACTGTTACCTCAAAGATGAGCTCTTTGGCTAACATGAAACAGATTAATGGATCAATGTTTCACAGTTGTTAGACAAAGATTGTTAGTCAAAGGAATAGGAAACTCATTTTTTACAAATCAGTGTGCCAATCAGCAGATTTTTATTTTTAAACAAATCCAATTTTTTTTTTTTAATGTTAAATATTTCATTGAAATTGCCCTCCCCCCAAAAAAAAGAGTTTTCAATCGGTGTTAGCTGAGTGTTCCCTGCCTAGTAAAGATGCTGGCAGGAATAAACAAGTGTTAGTTCTTGAAGTGCAGATTCCAACAGGAGTGCAGAAATCTTGAGTGTCCTTTGTCACTCCTCTCTGTTGAGAATTGGACCGCAAAGGGAACAGAATGAAAGAAACTCAGGGTGGCATCATACATAGTTCATAAGTCCCTGACACGAATCAGTCGGTTTAATTTTGTGGAATAGGTTTTACTTTATTATCATCTCAGTGCTGAGGAGGGGAAAATCTAAATGCTTTGATTTCCATAGATCATAGCTCACAATTGTCCTAAAACAAAGTTAAATGGTTGGCCTACTGTTAGATGCTTACACAATTTTAGAAGTGCCTTTAGTTCTTCAAATATTCAACCATGAATGGTTCCTGGTTGTTAGAAATAAATAACTGCAATTTATTTACTAGTCTATTAATCCAATCTGTGTATAACAAGAAGAAATTAAATAGGAACATTTCATAGAAGGGCATAGTATCTGAGGACTAGAGCAGAGCATTTTTATAGCTCTTATTGAGAGAGTATTTTAAGAAAGAAAAAGTGATGTATAAAACAGAAATAAGAAAGAACAACATGTGAAGAATATGACAATAGCACAATAATCAGCTAGGATCAAATTATACATGTGCAGCCTATGTCAGCAGAAATAATATAATCTGTTTGATATATTTATTTTTTAAAAGATATATAGAATTTTCTGAAGTTAACTTGTCTATTTGGAATCTACTCCAATTATAAAGTGAAACATTTTGAGAACATCAATATGATTTGTTAAGTCATGAAGAAGCAGCTCTATTAAGCCTTTTCCAACACAGAATGGAGTTAATGGAGATGGAGCTAAGAAATGAGGGAGAACAGTGGGAACAAATTCAGGCTCATGAATGTAAGTTTGGGATCAAGTCCTTCTAAATATTCAATCATTAAGCCCAAACAATACTTTTTTTTAACATTCTGGATATTCAGAGCATTCTGGACATTTTAGGACTTAAAATGACAATCCAGCTGGAGATGGGTGATGCCACAGTATCTTATATTATTTGGAGATGAGTTTAGTATTTTTTTTTATTTATTTTTTCAATTTATCTTTATTGCTTTAAAACAACGACAAACTAAAAAAGCAATTTTCTGAGACACATGTAACTCACCACCTGGAGACTGGAGCATAATTTTTCCTTCTGTAATTCCTTCTGCAGCCTAACTCCTAGACTGATTCTCTCTTTTTGTATAATATACCTTTGCTAGCAGAGTTGGTTGTCTTCTAATATACCTTGTGGGAGTATTTTATATTACTTTTGTTAGAAAAAATCTTCCATGAATTCAAAATTGTGCTGCTTTTTAGATCTGGTCTTGCAGCAGTGCCATAAACATCCATTAAGGTATGCTTAATGGAAATTAAGTCCAGCTTAAATTGGTTGCAATTTAGCCATCTCTGTTCCTTCTCATTTGCGGAGATGTTATTCTCTGCCCCTCTTTACTGCAAAGGATCTTTGCAGTAAGAGTCTGCTATAGGTAGAGGAGGCGAACGGGCTCCACAAGTCTGTGGATTTTCTTTGCTGGTCAGTTTTATTCTTCTCCACATTCCTTGGAAGAGGGAATTCCGGTTAGCTTTCCTTAGGCTGACTCCTCCTGTTTTCTTTCAGCTCCTCTCTCTTGCCGGATCCCACTGAATCTCGTGCTGAAGTGCCACCAGAATGGTATCAGTCTTATGTTACATCCCCTTTCTTGCTGAGACTTGCCCTGCCAGCCTGGTGCCTCTCTCCCTGTCCAGCATCAACCTCTTTCTCATTTCCAGCTCTGTCCAGAGGATTTGATTACCAGATGTGTGCACCTGTTTTCACTCATCTAGCCGCATTTATGGCTGCGTAGCGGTAACCTCTGCGTGTTGTTGAGTTAAATATTCTTCTCGGATAGTGGGAGGAAGGGAGAGAGGGAGGAAGATTCATTCAGGATTATTCTCAAGAGTATCCTGAGTAACCTGGGACAAAACAATCCGTCTGTTTGTGGTAATCATGCTAAATACTTGGATATACATCTTTATTAGCCTCCTAATACCATGACTGGCAGGTCCAACCATTTTCAGAAAACATGGTTTGTTCAGCACCAGACAGAAACATTTATGAAACACCATGGCTGATATGAATAGCATGGTGGATAAAGTCAATTATTACTGCAACACAAGTTGGATCTCGGTTACATTTTTCTCCTTCCATTTTCATTTTATGTGAAAGCATTTCTGGATCCCTACTAGCAGGGCTACGTCAAGAGAAGCTGAGTGTTACACCTTTTTGTCCTGTTTCCTGATTTGCCAGAGTGTTATAATGAAATCTCTCAGAATTTAATGTAGCACCATGATGCTATTTTTCTTCTTCTTCTTCTTCTTCTTCTTCTTCTTCTTCTTCTTCTTCTTCTTCTTCTTCTTCTTCTTCCTCTTCCTCTTCCTCTTCCTCTTCCTCTTCCTCTTCCTCTTNCTTCTTCTTCTTCTTCTTCCTCTTCCTCTTCCTCTTCCTCTTCCTCTTCCTCTTCCTCTTCCTCTTCCTCTTCTTCCTCTTCTTCCTCTTCTTCCTCTTCTTCCTCTTCTTCCTCTTCTTCCTCTTCTTCTTCATCATCATCATAAAAGAAAAGAATCATGTTCTAGGGGGTATCATCTGTTAGGAACAACACAGTAAAATTTTAACAACAAGAAGAGTGACGCTATCCATGTATCTTGCACTTTGCTTCAGCTGGTTTAAGTTACTTTCAACACTTATGTAAGAGATTTATTTAATAGCTGGAAGCATTTTGCTGTTTGTGGTATTTGTTAGAAATATCATCTGAATTGCTGCGGTGGAGGAACATCTGATGAAATTTTAAGTGACAAGGGACTGGCTCTTTCAGTTTGGAAGTCGACCTTGGCTTTTCAGCATGAGGAAGCAAAGATCAAGTGCTCCCTTGTTGGTGCTCATGAGCAGCAGCGTGCAGCTTTCTAATCAGTGTTTGGGCAACGGGATGCAGTGCTTGAGAGGACAAGACTTGCGGCCATGAGAGACATACAGCACTTTGAAGCGGGGCTGTTTAAGTTTCCCCCCCAGAATGCTGCAAAGCATTTTCTTTTTTTCAAAAAAAAAATATATATATATAATTTACCTCTTGTCTTATGTCATCAGTGCATAATTACTTCACTGCTTTGCTGTCCATGTTTTGCAAGCTCTGACTGCTGTCCGTTGCTTAACCTGCATTTCTCAGGTTGAGTTGGTCCATTTCCCTGAAATGGAATGAAAAAAATGCATTGTTTAAATGGGCTTTCTGGACTGATCTTAGCCACATTTTCATTCAAAGTACAGTTCAGTGGCTGGTAATAAATATTAAAAGATAAACAACAAATATTTCTTATTTATCCATCTTTGATAATATTTAGGGAAATATGAAGAATTTCTGATACATTATGAATGTTGGACTGTGTAGGAGGCAAGGGAAGAAAATGAAGAAAAAATGGAAGAAAATGAAGAAAAAGTGGAGTGCTTTTTGAAAGAAAGAAATAGTAGTAATTACTTCAAGTTTTAGAGTTCAAAGACTTCTCCATACATTTTGAATAGTACATATGGGAGTAATCATATCTAAAGAACAATTTTTATGCATATGCTTCTGTAGCAAATCTTACCATTTAGTGTTTCAGTGTCCATGCGTAATATATGCACATGGGAAAACATGTACCCTTTACTAGATATCCAATACTCATTCATGTTTTCTCATCTGGCTTTAATCTTTTTCTTGGACAAAGGTAAGTGTGTTTCTTACTGCTGTGCCTAGCTGTCAATCTTGATATTTTTATTTGGAAATACCACGCATATACGTACAATACATAATAATGGAATCATGCAAATGACTGGCAAGATCAAATATATTCATGGAAATGATCAGTGCTGGTTTAGTACAACAGAGGGGGGAAAAAAAGAAATGATGCATAAAACTTGAGTTGTTTTAGTATCTGTTATTAGTTGGGAAGAGTCAGGAAATGCATGCAGGTGTAGACAACAAGGCACCTGAAAATCAACAGTGGCATTAGTGCTCGTTACCTACCATCAGCCACAAGGATAGCTTTTGGTTAATGCAGGATGGTGTGTAGAGCAAAGCAAGCAGGCTTGCATCTTCAGCTATGTAAAACTGAGTTTGAGAGGGCTAGAATCAGACAGACCTCTGCAGTGCCTGGAAAGCAGAGTGAAAAAATCTATAGAAAGAATCTCTGTATTTCATTTTTCATATTTTGTGTAATGACGAAATATGTATGAGTGATTGGTATAGATTTGGGCAATAAACTAAGTCCTCTTTGACAACAGTGCAGTTTTTATATTTTTTTTTTCAAATGGAGGAAAGCTCTTGCACCCCTAATATCTCTTTCTTAGGCAATTATGCTGAAAGGAATGGGAGTGTGTATAACGTCTGCCTTCTGTAAGCAAAAAAAATAAGAAGATCCCTGCTGTCAAAAAATGACATAGCCACTAGTTTTGCTTCATGCTATGTGAAACAGTGAAGCTCATACAAAGGGATATTGCTCCAAGTTATAGGCTCAGTCATTGCCTAGAAATGAGAAAGACATTAGTTTAATGCTCTGATTTTGCCTTGGGATGGTGTGTGTCATCTCCCCAGTCAATTTACACATTGCACATACATCCTGTTCATTTGTTGTTTATTCGAGAATTCTTTATTTTCTCATTTGATGTGCGTGTCTGAAGGGCTTCTCCATAGTAGAGAAGGGGCTCTAGGGATCTGTTAGCACTTGGCTGAAACCACTGTAAACCATGGACTTGCAGTGCACCAGCATTTGAGAGGAGACAAGACGTGGCAGGGTAGTGCTTCCTTTGTCCTAGTGGTAGCCACCACAGACACTCCTCAGGGACAGGCTCTTCCCATCTCGCACGTGGGCTTATGAGGAAAGGAAATTCCATGGCCCTTGCCCGGAGAATCTGGTGTGTCTATTTCTCTACAAAAATTGATAAAGTCACAACACTGTGGAATTTCTGCCAGTAATTTTGCTTGAGTTCTTGGTACCCGTCTTCCTAAGCGTTCACAGTATGGCCTCGGTCACTGGCTTGTTACCATACAGATTTTTCTTTTCCTTTCCTTTTCTAGTTACCTCCAGATTGATTAATGCTAAATACTTCTTGAATGTCACATTTGTACTGAAGATTGATCCTGTTTGGTATTTTTATAATGAATTGCAGACTAATGCTTTAGATAGTAGCAGTAATAATATTGGTGTGCACACACACACACACACACACACACACACACACACACAAAAAAAGTTTCATGCTCATATCTAAGGACCTAACTTAAAGCTAACTTATGAGGTGCTTAAAAGGATGTGAGGAACACGTGAGTTAGTTCATGAATTTCCCATGCTCTGCTCTTTTATGAGGTTCTTCATTTTCTTCCCCCAAGACGTTAGAAAATTCTGAAAGTTTTGCATGGTTGAAAAAAGAACAAAAGCCAACCATGTTAAATTCTCTAGTGTTTTTGTTCACTTGAATGTTCTGGGAGGGCGGACATTTAAATTGCACAGTACAAATAATTCTCTGTAGAGTGATGGTATGAAGTGACACATCAAATATATTTGAGAGCCCAGCAGGCTAGGCAGCTGTGCCATCATACCTGAACCTGTGTCCTGCTGCTCTTCTTCTTTCAACCTCTTATCAACCTCCTGAGCTCCATGGCCGGAGACTCAGGGAGAAAGACAAATTCAGAGCAGTTATGTCCTTCTGTCTACTAAGATGCATGTTTTTGAAGCACTGGATAGCTAAATCCCTAAACTACTCCCACTGATACGAAAGGCCATCACGCAGCTAAATCCCCAAATGTTGCCTTGAACATATGTTCATTAAGACTTCCTCTTACCCATCCCTCTACCTCTCACCTCTAGTTTCAAGTATGGGGCCAACAGGTCTATTTTGAAACAAAAGAATTGTGCAAAGAAGCAGTAAATGCAGGCATTGTATCCTAGGGACCTGATCATATGTCACTACAAAAGTCTTTTTGGCACAGAAGATCTTTCATTTAATGTGGGAATGTATATCTTAAGGGTCCGTGGCAGACAGAACTGAGGATGTTCAGTGGATTCCTCCTTTACAGTCCATGCAAGAGGAGCTGTCTGTACTTGTATCCTGTCACAAACCAGAGAGCCAAATGTGGTTCAGAGAAAAGCCAAAAGAATTTTAGAGAAGGATTAGCTTTCCTTCCAGATATTGCTCTAGCTAGTGGTTAGTTTTTAAATATAGCTTATCTGTTTAACTGCTCCACAGAATTTTTGGAAATGACTGGGTACTAGATACCTGCAAAATTCATGGGATTGTCATGTTTCTGAATAGTATTCAGCTGTAAGACTGTCCTGTAGAAACAAGCATCCACGTCCAGATGAAAATTTTTTTGTTGTTGTTGATCTTCTACTTGTCACTTTTACATTAACCTTTTTTATAAAGGTTAAAACAAATATTCATAAAAATATAAATATTCATAAAAATATTTTTATGAATGGCTTTGTGAATACTTAGCAAGGACATGGTTATTGACATTTTCTTTTTAATTTTTTTTTATTTTTTATTTATTATAATTGTATATAACTATATATTATAAATGTATATATTTTTTAAGGTTTTTTATTATTTAACTTGCAAAATGGAATAAAAAAACTAACTTGCTAGTGTTACATATGGCACTAGATTGCATTCTATGTAGCTTGGTACTTTAATGAAAAAAATCTGGATAATGGGCAAGCCGATTGTAGACTACATGTTTTGTCAGCTTTCTACAAGAATTGTATGCATGCTTATAAGTTAGTAGCTTCAAATTACCTAGCTGCTTATATTTTCATCCCTTTCTTTCTCACTGATATTTCTATAGCTGCAGGTGAGTTAACTTCATTTTCCTCTCTCTATGTTGGATGTCTGTTGTATTGCATATGAGTATAATGAAAACCAATTAAAATTCAGAGTGCTTTGTACTATTCTAAGACTGGATTGCATTATTAACTATTATTTGTCTGATTCTCATATAGCTTGCATCAGGCCAATGCATCTATTTGTGTTGTGCTAGAAAGGAGAAACTAGGGGATGAATGCTTCATTTCCAGTCGTTACCTTTATGAGCTTCTTATCTCTAGGATTAAACTTAAACCTACTCACCTACAAAATTACAAGAGACATCAGCCAAAGCCCTCACAAGTATTTTGAGAATAACTGCACTAATATTGGTGGTATTGTTGGCTGGTTTTAATTGCTCTGAGCTTTTCGTTTTTCTTTCACATTAAGTGCTATTGCATCATTCAGAAGGGAGAAAGCAGATTTGTCCTAAGTGATTCAGGCTGGCCGTATATGGATATCTTATTTCAGTATCCCTTGGCTTGACTTATTCTTGGGATAAGCTACTGATGCTCAAAAACAACTAGATTGGAAATTATTTTTAACGTATGACCTATTGGAGCCTGTTTCATTCTTGCATCCTGCATGTCTCCAAGCAGCTTCCTGACAGCTGCAAGTGCTACCTGTAGATCCATTTACACATATATTTAAACTCCTAGAGCACAGCGTTACATAGTTGATCATAGTTACAAATCTGGGTTTCCTGGGCATTTTCCCAGATTCAGAATCTGGTAATTCTGCTTCTTGCAGATTGACCATGTGGGCTGTGAAACTAAGGTGGCAGCTCTCCAAAATACCTGAGTTGATTGGTCATCCTTTTGCATAACTAACCTGGTTGGGAAAGCTCTCTTTTGTAGGTAAATCCCTCAGGAGAGCATGCAACAAAAAGCCTTCTTAGGTTCTTTGATTCTTAGGTTCACTTTACCCAAGAGAAGCGCAAAAACTTTACAGAGTTGTAGAGAACAGCAGAGAATCCTGTTTCTCAGAGCCCATACATAAATCACTTTGGTCAGAGCCAGAAAGGCAAAGACTGTTTGGCTTCAGGGTTCGGTGAATCTCAAGCCCTTTTGAAGCAGCCCATGACCTTTTATATCATGGAATCATGGAGGACAAATCAGCCATGTGCTCCGGAGTGGGAAATACCTCGCCCACTCGCTGGAAGAAGCAGGTCAGTCACTGACATGAAGAGCAACATCCCCCACTAAGAGAATCGTTTCAGTGATGGGAACCACTCAGCACTGATACGTTTAGTTTTGTGTTCCAGTGTTAGTTCTCACATAGATTTCTTATGTAACGTGTGACATTTATGGAGTACAAGTATCATTACATGCTGATTTTGTCAAAGACCGAGTCAGTTTCAACATCGCCTAAATATGTTAAGAGGAGGAGGAGGAGGTTACGATACAGAACATGGTAGTGAGTGTTGTAGGGGAGGTTGCTGAGTTCACACTGAGTTCACAGTTTGACTTGGGTTTTTTAATTCTAGATCGTTTCGTAATTATCAATACATTTCAAACACCAACTTGTGCTGAATACATGTGTATTTATACCAAGAAACCTGCAATTTTATAATCCTAGCTATTACAGTAATACATAGCGTTCTTTGATTGGCATATCTGGCGGTGCTTCCTGAGAACTACATGAAGGTAGAAGACCTAATGTAATAGATACACAAATTCTCTCCATAGTAAATAGGAAGTGTTTAGGTATCCAGATATTTTGGGCAAGATATCCCTATGGCTAAATATCTAGGGGTTGAGTTGTTCAGCATTTTTTCCTCTTTGCCAATGAAAGTGGGCATTATTTTCACTGTTACTACTTTCTTCAGTAAAAGATTGTTCTTAGGAGTTCAAAAACACCCACTTGTTCTTAGGAGTTCAGGAGACAGGGAGCCCTGTTATAATTAAAGTGTCCATGTCCAGAGTTGTGGGATTGAATACAAGAGCAGTTGACAGTGAAACATATTTCTCCGGAATACTTTTTTTTCTGTGTCATTTCCATATTACCATGTTTGGTCATTCTGCTCCTCACTCAGGTGATGCTCTTGGTGAGGCACTTTGTGTTATGATATCCTTCCCTTCATTTTTAGGCTCTGTCTAGGGATCCCATTAATGTTACCGTTTCGATTTGGTTAGTGTCAGTGTTTGACTGTGAACGGGGATTGCTAAGGAGGGCAGAAACATTAAGAGCATAAGCGGTAAAAATAGTGGAGTGTTTAAGTGCTGCTGTGTTGCAAATTCATAACAGGGGCTGGTAATCTCCTAGAATACCCCTAATGAATTACTGGAGAAGTCAGAGCATGCAAGATTTTGAGCAATTCCAGTAGCAATCTGTTTACATTTTGTATCTTTGTAGTGGGCAGACAGCAGCAAGAATGTGTTTCTGTATTTGTAAGCAGAAATAAAAAACATAGGCTATTGGACAGCAAGTGCTTATTTCACACATTTTATCCTGAAGCTTGACTGGGGGGTACCTCTTCCTGAAAGGCTATAGCAACGTGAAGAGAAACCTGAGCTTGGGAGGAAAGGCCACAAGCCCCATAGCTGCACTACAGCAGGACTTTGCACAGGCAAACCTGTGAAAGTGAAATACTCACATAATGCAACTATATGGCAAATGGAGTCAAAGAGAAGCTTTGTGGTGTGGTCCGGCATTGAGCAATGTAGATATGGCCAAGAAAGAATGACAGTGCTTGCTGCTGAGGGGATTTTGTGGACTGAGGCTTCTTGGGGGACAGGGGGAAAAAAAAAAAAGAAGAAAACAAACAAAAAAAGGAATTGGAATGCTTTAGGATTAGCTTTGCCTAAAAGGCTAAGATTAACACTGAGGGTAGGATCCAGTGCTCTAAAACTAGGCACTCGAGTGCCATTTGAAACAACATTAACAACATTAGGTATCCAAAGTGCCTGTGCATCTGGCAGCCATCAGGCAGGACTTGTGGTCTCCCATCATGGAAGGCAGGTGGAACTAAATGGGTGCTGTGTTTGATACTCCCTGAACACAGGTCACCAAATTCTGCCCTGAGTGCTCGCTTGTGAGATCTAATGCAACTGTTATTTACTTCTGGATTGAAGTTTTCTGCATTTTAGGGAAAGTGGTAGAACTTCCTCAATGTAATAAGATGTCAGAGGTACCTGTCAGTAGAAGTCCTTAGTGATCTGACTTCTTTCATCAGTGGTGTACAGTAGTCCAGACTGACGTTGCCTCCCTGAGAGATTTCGCCTGTGGGCTAAAGGAGCTTTCATCTTGCTTCTGACACCTTGAACTTAGATGTCTTGTGCATAGAGCACTTCCTAACACTGTGACTGCATTTTCCATGAATAGAGGAAAAATTTCCTTAAATTCTTCCTTTAAAAAGAAGAATTTCTTTCTGTATTTCTGCAGAGTTAATCTGAGATTATTAAATAGTAAGTGCTACCCAGCATGACTGATAGTCCATGATTTAATAGAAGGCTTTCTCCTTAGCGTATTGGGTTTACAGTGTGGTGCAGTAATATACCAAATGGGCTGCATTAAAAATAGGCTCCCTTGTTCCATACAGATTCTGGGATAGTGCTTAGTACCATAAGAAGTTCCAAGTGTGATTTAGGTGCATATTTTTGATGCAACAAACGTATTTGATGATGTATTCCTCCCATCTCCCTGACAGTAGCACCTCATTGTGAATAAGGAGATTGATGAAGTAGAAAATTGCCATCTTAGTCATCGGGTCATAGGAATTCAAACATTGAAAATACTGTCCGATTTGCAGGCTTCAGGAAGAGCCAAGTGTTCTGTCTTTGGTGGGAACGACATTTGGAGACGACTCCATCATTTAGTTTATGGTTGTTTTGGTGTCTGTCTGTATCAAGTGATCAAAAAAAAAAGTCACTAGAAATGATCATTTATTGACAGTTACTTGTATGGGAAAAAGAAGGAAAGATGGGGTATCTCGTCAGATTGGTATGCAAACTAAATTAGAGCAGCAGCTAAATGGCAGGCTGTTAAATAAAACAGGTCAAATGCTCATATAGCAACAGTTCATGCAACTTTGTCTAAAGTAACTTATCACCAAATAAATGAGACAAGCAAATGAAATCAGAATTTGAGCAAAGTACTGTAAGGTAAATGTGCGGTGTAGCCTCTGTGCAGTGTAGCCTAGAAAGGATGAGTTCTGGGCAAGAGGGAGGAAGGAAGAAGATGCAACAGAGTAGGAAATGAGGGTTACAGTAAGCCTAAAATAAGTCTGTTCCAGAGGCAAATATTTATCAGTAGAATTGTAGATATTTTTAAATGGCAAAGACTTCAGGTGAGTATTCTTATGTATATTCTTAACATTGACTCATTAGAACTTTCTGAAGTATGATTCCTCAGTGACATTTAAAAGGACCAGACAATTTTACTTCTGTTATTAAAAATAAAATGAAAGGAAGAGGACATGGGGAGAGGAATGTATAAAATATTGCATGTAAATAGGGTATATTTTTACACTGAATAATGCATATTTACTTGCTTTTATTAATCATGTTTGTTTTATTAATTTTTGACTCTGTATTTATTGGGTATGTAGTCCAGCAAAATTCCCTGGAAAGACTGAATTTAAAAAAGGAGAGAGATTACTGTGTTTCACTATGTCCACATAAAGTTGCTTAGCAGCTTGTTTTCGTGGAAGATACTATGTGGAAATCCTTGGGTGAATTTTAATGTGTGTGTTTCTGCCAGTGCTGTAATATCAGTGCAATTAACAAACACACTGGTTTGGCCCAGGTGAGTGAGTTTCCAAGTTTTTAGCACTTCCCCGCCTTGGTACAGAGATTAGTACTGATGATAACTAAACTTTCCTCCAGGCAGCTTTTATTACAGACCTGATGTCAAACATCAGCCTGTCTCATGCGACCACAAACTTGAGTAGTACTAGCAAATGCTACGTTTTTGAACGTCTTAAACCATTGCTCCTTTTTCACTTAAGGTTACAAGCCCAAGCCTAGCAGCCACTGTTCCGTCATCAAAACATTTGAGGTTATAGGAGCTACTAAAATGAAATGAGCAGGTCAATACTTTCATCAAGTCTTTCATCAAAGCAAAATGATTGGCATCTGCTTCATATTTAGGATGGTTAGTTAACTGGAACTCCTGTAGTGTGTAATTGAGCTGCAGGTTTCTGGTGCTTTTGAAAATCGGGCTACTTACTGCTTTAGGGTCTTAAATCTCAGTCATGCAGCAAGTTTCTGGCATGAAGCTTAAAGCAGAACCAGAGCTTAAACGTAGGTGCCAGAGCCTGAGTGTTGTTTGAAAATTCAGTTCATTATTCAGAAGCTGAAGATCTAGCAAGTACGTATGTCAGCTATCATCATAACTAATGCTGTTGACATGCGGTGGTGTATTCTGGGAATGTATAAAAACTTGAATAAGGGGTTGAAGCCGATGGCACTACACTCTGCAAAAATGCAGAACCAAAAAATACTATTTTTTTGCGGAGAAAACACCAATTGCAATTAAAGAAACACATAGAAAACTGGTGTGCTACATGATGCAGTTCTAGAAGTAGAAAAACTTACTCTAAACACTATTTTTTTCCTGTTGTCTATTTTACATGATACCTTATATAACAAATCAGGGATTTCTTAATTTACATTATTGTTATAATCATTTGCTGTGCTGGGATGAGTAAAATAATGGAAAAATGCAGAATAATGGATTATAAACTAACACAGATATCATTTAGAGGTATGTGATTTCATTTACTTCAATGCAGTGCTTGGAATTTGTCAAATTCACTGCTACAGATGAGAATTATATTAATTATGCTCTCATTTAAAATTATAGATTTTCTGTAAGCAAAATTAAAAGATTTTCCACAAGCAAAACACTGCCTCAAGGTTTATTCTATAAACACTTGAAGTTTTGGGGTGTTACCCTATGACAAAAGTTTCAGATTACTGCTAATGCACTTGACGTTATTGGGAAAGGTCCTTGAATCAGATTACGCTAACGTTTTGAAAGGTTTGTACCATAAAAATCATATCACCAGTCTACTGTCTAAAAGCTTTCCTTTCAGTGCTGCAACTTAGTTTTGTTGCATGCGATGTCATAAGGCAGGCATGTAAGCTGAAGAGAAGAATTAATAATTTGTGTGAAGAAGCAGAGTCAGAGTTTGAATTTTTGACGTAGACAAAAAACAAATAGAGAAGATATTTGGCAGTTTATTGTTTTGATAAGAGACAGTGACAGTGGTTCGTTTAAAGAAACGTGCTTTACGTCATAGTTAGGTGTTTAGTAATTTTTTAGCTGTGCATATTTTGATTTTACAAAAAAAATCTGTTTCAGAAAGCCAGAAGTGATTTCCTTTGAATTTTTTAAATGTTCCTCTGATATAGCTAGTTAAATTTGTAACAGTATTTGTTAAATAAGTTCAATAACTCATTTTTTGTGCTATATTTAAAAACGTGATTTTCTTCATTAAACAAATGCTATTTGGGAGTTAAGCACCATGACAGGAATGGACAATTACATTTGAAAGAAATTAGTATTGTATAAAAGTTCAAATGAGCCCTCTTTTGTTGAATATGGTGTTTTTGTGAAAAAGGATATACAACGAAGCTGATTATACACATGGTTGTTGCATTACAAATATTCATTTCCCACTGGAAAATGAAATATTTTCACCTTTCTTTCTGTTGCCATATCATTATCAAAGGTAGAAAATGGTAGAAAAAAGCGTATGTCTGTAGGTAGCATTATCTAGGTTTTATAAGGAAATGTGGGTTGTTTTTGAGTGGCAGCTACAAAACAGATAAACACTTAAAAATAATTATACTGAAGTCCTGAATTGGGCGATGTTATGGTAAACATAATGTCTTTTTTCAAATTGTTGCAAAAACTAATGCACGGTGTGTTTACAATGCAGCCTTGAATAATCTTTCTTCTGGTGATTTTTTTTTTCCTCTTCGAAGACAATAGAACCTGCATGTGAGTTAGAGGATTTATTTTATCGGATTTGGAAAACATATGGTTGTAATAAGTTAGAAAAAAACACCCAGCAGTGCGATATTCTAGCACCCCAGCTTTCTTGGTGAAGGTATCGTTGCACATTACAGAGCAGGTATTAAACTACAAAATAAGGATTTCTCAGTAGCAAATGGGAGTTCTGTTCCTTTCTGTTTCAGCAGTGTGGGTGTTTGTGTTTTTGGTATTCCTGGATGAATATCCTCAGCATCCGTAAACTGAAAGCGGTCTGTAATGCACAGACGAACCTTGCAGGCACCAACTGTAAAACGATTTTCTTTCAACTGCCAATGATTATTAATCATGCAGGTATGCTTGCACCTTCATGGTCAGAATACATCCACATTTTTGTAAGCTGTCTACCCACAATTTATAAATAGGAAATAAAATAACCCTCGAAAGCCAAACAACTTCTCCTCCTTGCCGCCATATGCTGCATCTTTTCCCCCTAGGTTTTGTATGCTCTGCCTGCTGCTGAATGGTGTCTTTTCTTTTCACGTTGCTCTGTCGGTGGTCATAACAGCTATTCTCTTCATGAATATGCAAATCCCCTGCATAAAATCCCAGAAATTAGCATGGCGATTCCCACTATAGAACGCGCCCCGTTATGTCCGGCTCAGACATGAGTCGCTATGATTTAATCTTCCGCGTATCGGCGCGGATTCAGGTGCTGTCACAAGAGATGCTGTAACTACAGCACACCCCCGCGCTCAGGCTGGATGTGTGCGCATGCCGGGCGATCGTCGCGCTTTAAGCAGGAGCGGGCATCCCATGCGTGCCGGGGATGGAGCGCGCGGCTTCGCTTGCACACGCTCATGTTTAGTGACAAGGAGGAAAATGCCCTAGGTCTGCAATACCCGTCCCCTCACTAACCGTGGCTCACTTGCATTTATTTCAGTATTATTTCTTCCTGAATGCCGCCGATTATAAATAAAGGAGGGAAAGTTTGGATAAATAAAGGAAGAAAGCGGTGACCGCGCTCGCTGCGTGTCCGTAGCTCATTTGATTGATCCGGGACGGGTGGCGGTGGCGGTGGGGGGCCGTGCAGCGCACGCAACCAGCAAGGCAGCCGCCAGCAATCCGTGCATTTCTGTATTCAAATAGGCAGCCGTGCTCATGCATATTTATGCGGCGCGCGTGCCCGTGCGCGCTGCGAGCCGCGGCACTGCGCCACGGCCGCCCTCATTAGGCTGGTGCAATTACAGAGAGCAAAACAAAGGGCGCTTCGCTCGACGCCCGTTTATTTGTTATTGTTGTTGTTGTTGTTGTTGTTTCCCGTTCGCTCGCGGCGGCCCAGGTGCCGCCAGGGGCTCGCTGGGCCCGTGCGGCCTGCATGCCTCTCGCGTGGGTGCCACGGGCGGCGACGCGACGCGAGGCGAGGCGCGGGCGGCCGCGCTCTAAAGCGCGAGGCCGGGGCCCGGCCCCAAGGTGCTCCAGTGTCGGCCGAAGTTGAGAGGGCTGCTCCTCGCGGGCAGCTCCCCTGCACCAGCGGCACAGACTCCTATGCCTTGCTTGCCTTTCTTTTTTTCCCCCTTCTTCTCCCTCCTCCTCCTCTTCTGTCTCCTCTTTATTTATTTTTTTCTTTTTTTTCTCTTTCGTGCTCTGCCTCAGTTTGCATACTTAAAGAGCATGCTAATTAAGATCCCCTGTCTTAAACCTGAAAATAATGACTTGGATGTAAACAGAAATACTGGCGATGGTCTAAGTTATTCTTGCGTGGCAGCGAGCTGTCAGTTACCGTTCTAGGGGGAAGAAAGAAAGATTTCTCTTTTTTTTTTTTTATTGTAATCAAGGTAAACAAAGAAGAGTTGTTGCTTCTTTTCTTCCCTCCTTTATTTATTTATTTTCCTTTTTCTAAACCGATAGTGCAGTGCTATTACAGGTCAGATAACGTTTTATTTCAGAAAGTGTGCTAGCGACATAATTTAAAAGTCCACAAATCAGTTGCAATTTACTGCTTATTAATCCTTCTTAGGATGTAATTCGGTGAAAGAACTGCTTTAAAAAAAAAAATCTTTTCTGTATTATAGACGGATCTAACAACGCAGTCTGGGCTCCGTGCCAAAGGCTGGTATTTCACAGCAGCGACCGCCTTACAGATGAGCTGTGGGAAGCAGGAGGGAGACTCTCGTAGGGTGCCACTACTATGGAGACACAGCTGGGCTGAACAAGATTTGCTTCCAACGACAACAAGGGAGACGGAAAGTGCCTGGTTCGAGCGCTGCCCAGGCAGGCAGTAACCAGAGGAGCGAGCAGCCAATCCGGCCATGCTGCACTGTGCGAAACCAGCTCTACATCCCAGCCAATCAGTGACATCACTGGTGAGAAACTCATTTACATCATGCAGTAATGAACTTTGCTTAACGTAGCCTTTCTTCTTTTCTTTTTTTCTTTTTTTTTTCCCTCACGGAGATTAGGTCCGCCATTAATTATTCTGCCGGCATAATTTGAATCGCTATGCAAAACGGTGGCTACATTTTTCCTGATTTTTTTTCCCCTTTCTTTTCTTCTTTTTTTTTTTTTTTTTTAACTGTGTGCTGTCTCTGCAGGTAACCATGGGCATTGTTCCATTTTTTGGGGGGGGCTTTTGGCCCCATAAAACCTTTAAAAGAATCTCTTATTGTTCATATTGTGCATATATTTTTCCTCTTGTATGTGTTTGTCTCCTTGCAGTCCTTACCTAATGTGGTGGTGCTTTCTCCATTTACAGTCTGAGATTACCTTTAACCATCTGGGAAGGTAAAAAGGGTGCTGCTGCAGCATTGAGCTTGGGTCTTTCGCTGCCTTCGTTGTCTAAGTGCTTATTCTCATGCTTCAGAATTCATTTCGCTGTGGCCATTTTACATATCCAGCTTTCTCTAAAGGTTCGTACGTGCATCTGTTACAACTGAGTGAAGTTCAGTACTGTTATATTTCATTCCTTGCCGCTTTCAGCCGAGATGTCATTTTATTAATGAATAGAACTGAGATCATTTCTGAACAAATTTCACCCCCTTCCTTCCACCTCTACACAATGCACCTGATTTGCATCCGTTTACCAGAATAACTGAATACAAGAGCCAGTATGAAAAGAAGTGAAGGGAGAGCTTGCCTACTGCTTCAGGGTATAATGCAGCAATGCGAAATATACCATTTTTGTTCATCTATTCCTCTTTTTACTTAGCTTGTGCATATTCTACACAGGAAAGATTACATCTTAGCTTAAAAAATATTCTCTAGCAACCTTTTCATATGAGGGAGTAGGGTTTTTTTTTTTAATGCATATTTTCTTGAGATGTGTTCATTTATAAATGGAAAATGCTTGGACAAGCCAACATTGTGTTGAACGTTTGGATTTAGTTCTTTGTGCGTAATTTGTTGTGCGAGCACAATTTAAGAACAGCTCGGAATACTGTGGAATGCAGAGATTTCAGACCGCACAGCCTAAGGAGGCAAGTTTTTGTTCTACAGTATTCTAATAGCTGAAACGGAATCAGATATGAGACAAATTTAATTGCGGGTATTAAATTAAAGCTATATCTGTTGCTAGTGACTTCAAGAGGTCAACAGTCTCTAGTAAAGCAAAATTTTATTTCACGAAGTATTTTATATATATATATTTTTTTTTTTTTTTCAAATGTCAAAGCCCTCAAACATATAGTTTGTTTACGGAGCTTTGGCTATATAGCGACCCTTGTAGTCACTTTGAAAATACGTCGGATTTAAACACTAAACCACGGCTCTTTCAATGCACGGTGCATTCCATCATCCCATCATCAGTATTCTGTGTGCGGCTGTCCTGATTCAGCCACTAGCTCCCCTGCTGCAGATCCTGTAATTTGAATCATGCGTAATAATATATTATCCTACTGGGGGCCTTCTTTCAGTAGGAGAGTGGTTTTATACCTTCTGCTCTAAGAGACCGCTTGGCTCCTTGCCATCTCGCAGCCATTATTCACAGAGGCAATCAAGATAGTCTTCCTTAAGGAATAACATCTGCACAACTGCATGTGCCAGAAATATGCAGCCTCCCCCACGTTATAAATTCGGTTTTCTGGGAAGCAGGAGTATTTGAGAATAGTGGAGCATAAAAGATTGGACATTTACAGGATTTTATCAGAAGTGCACTGAACGTGCCATGCGCCGAAATCCAGGCAGCGAGGACCCTTGGAGAAGCGAATAGGGGCGCACGGAAAGAAAATAGAAGCTAGAGTTTGTTCTGTGGCTCTTGCTTAATTTTTTCAGACTGAAGGTGTTGACTCAGCTGATGATTATTGCTGTGTTAAAAATGTGATGTTTTCCTCCCTGACATGATAATTTTATAACTGATATGCTGATGGTATGTTGTCAGCTGGGATGGAGGCTGTATTTCTGGATGGAGGCTGTATTTCCCAATCTGGGAATCTAACACTATCTGATATGTTCAGTGAGATGTGTTACCAGCTTGTAGCAAAAGAAAAACAGGTATATAAAGAGGTTGAAGTTGTAGAAAATACTAATAGAAAATAGAATATAATAGGAAATAGAAAATAGAATATAATAGAAAATAGAAAATAATAATAGAAACTTCGCAATACAGTAAGAAGTTGCAGAAATGAAGAATTTGACAATATTCTTTAAAAAACGGGTGTTGAAAGCTATGTGTGGTGGCAGAAAACTAGTGCAAGAGGCTGGGAGAGAGGACATCCAGATCTGTGCAACTTTACCCTCTATACAGTGGGCACGGCCGGTACCTGTAAATAAACAAACACTTGGCCTACTGTTTTCCTTTATTCCCAAGAAAAGCCTCCTAAACCTTGAATTAAAAAAAAAAAAAAGACTACACTCATTTTAAAAAATATTCTAATATTTGAGCATATAGAACGGTATAATTTTTTTCATATGTTCAAATGGTTTGACCATACCTGAGAAGACAGAGAGGAAGTACTGTGGAGAAGTAGAAGAAAAATTTGATTCACTGTATTTATCTATCTCATTCTGGAGCTTACATCTTCCCTACTGCAGAAGAGTAATACAACTGTAGAAACTAATCCTACACAAACAGTATTGTTTATTGTATATTGTTGAGATGCAGAGAGATGGGGAATATCTTCTTGCTGTCCTCATATCTTATTTTTCCCTCTACAAGAAATCAGAAAGATTTGTAATGTGGCTAAAAATCAAAATTCTAGTATTTCGGAGCAGACATTCTTCCGTAACTGGAGTAAATGATAGTTTAAGGAGGACTTATCTGGTAATTGAGGGAACACATGACCTCAGCACTGTTCTTTCACATTAAAAATACTGTAATAAAAATGGCTGGTTTTCTTTAAAGAAATTTACAACATTACTAATATTGCCTAGGAATCAACTAAAATTTAGCCAAACAAGATGGAAGGTACTCCTGATTCATGTCATGCTAGTAGTGAGGAAGAAAGCTTCAGCAGAAGTGATGCTGCATGGAAGGACATCCTGCACACAGTCCTTGAGCTTTTGATGCTAGGCACCAAGAGGAAGAACAATATAGAAGAATATAATGACTTGATGGAAAACAGGGAGGCAGGTGATCTTTGATAGCTGAACTGTCCTTCAAAATGAGCAAAGCAGAGTAAATAGAGCTATGTGGCATTTGCCCTAGTTCAACCTAACTAAGAGAAAAGGAGTATTATCCTGGAGGATGAGCTGGCAGATGACAGAAGCTGCATATTCCAGTGTTTCTTTTCTACTTCTGCAAAAAAAATACATTTTGCTCAATATTGTTCTTCTGTGCTAGTGTTTCTGCTTTCCAACAAGAGTCATAAGAAGTCTGCTCAAAATATTTCTTCTCAACAATAGGCTATACTTTAATTTCAGTCTCCGGTATTTCCAAGTAGAATGCCTACATGAATATGGCATATTGTCTTCTGCTGTTAGATAAAGTACTAAGTATAATCCTGCTTTTTGCAATACATGTTGGAGTTTTTATAAAGAAAACAATGAGTTGGATGACAGAGGTGATTTCTAAAGTGAATACAATTACTGCATTTAGATTTTCATGCCATATATGTTTTTCCTGCTTCCTGAAATAGAGATGACAGCAGGACAGTTAGAAAGCATGACTGCTAATGACCTTTTTAGGCCAAGGCCATGAGCTTGAGACTTAACCTTAGTGCTATTGTTTAGATAGCAACTTTTGGGAGCTAGAAATCATTTTGTAAGCAAACTCATTCAGTGATTCTTAGAAGTAAGGGTGGCATTTTGAAAAACAAGCTAAGAAGCCAATAGCTTTTAGGCAATTCCTCTATAAATAAAGAAAAGGACTGCAAGGGACATGTATTTGTTCCTTTTTACTTGACAGCTTTTCAGCTGGTACCCTTTAAAAGGCCTGTACATCTGTTCTTTTTGCAACATGCTAAATTGAATTGTTTTTAATACTAATATATAAATCGAGATTAGGATTTCCCGCATTTGTTTACCTAGAGGCAGGGGATATTGAGCTATTAAATATGCTGGCTTCCTTTATGTGTGCAAGGCAATGTTAGAAACCTGTAGAGAAATATCTATCTTGCTGGGTATTGTCCAACAATCTAGAATAGTACCTATTTTTGTTTCACATGAGCATATAAGCACTCTTTGAACATAGAAGGTTTATTCTGGTTTTAATCAGTGTTAAGATATCGCAGGATGGTTGAGGTTGGAAGGGACCTCTAGAGATCACCTAGTCCAACCCCCTGCTCCAGCAGGGACACCCAGAGCACGGGGCACAGGGCGGCATCCAGGCGGGTTTGGAAGACCTCCGGAGAAGGAGACTCCACAGCCTCCCTGGGCAGCCTGTACCACGGCTCTGGCACCCTCACAGGGAAGAAGTTCCTCCTCACATGGAGATGGAACTGCCTGGGTTTCAACTTATACCCATTGCCCCTTGTCCTGTCACTGGCCACCACTGAGAAGAGCTTGGCCCCTTCCTCCCTACATTCACCCTTCAGGTACCTATACATATTCATCAGATTCGCTCTCAGCCTTCTTTTCTCCAGGCTAAACAGGTCCAACTCAATCTCTCCTCATATGAGGGATTTTCCAATCCCTTAATCATCTTTGTCACTCTCCGCTGCACCCATCTAGAAGCTCCACGTCCCTCATACTGGGGAGCCCAGAACTGCTCAAAGTACTCCAGCTGCAGCCTCTTGTTCAAGTCCACGGAAGAAAGAGCTCATTTGGGAGATACTTTAATGCTGTGAGTAATAAATAAAGGAATCATCAGTTGTTTGAGGCCCTGGCTATGATGACTGAGGGATGATATTGGGAAAAGGGCTTTATCTTGGCCTACATGCTGCATAGAAATATCTTTGCTGGCTAATGGGAGTGCAGCGCGGCATTGCCCCTTGAAGTACACCACCCTGAAGGCCATTAGACAGGGCCTCTAAAGTGCAAGGAGCTGGACTGATGACTTTAGGGGAAAACATACTTTTAGAGAAACCTTAACCCAATAAATTTAAGCCAATTTTTTCTCAGAGAAAAACTGAGCTCTTTTGTTGCCTTTCAGCAACTATAAAACTAGGTGCTAATACTAGCTGGCCCTACTGGTTCATACTAGCTGGCCCGGGGAAGTTGGACAGATGATCTCCAGAGATGCCTTCCAGTCCCAATTGTTCTTTGATTCTGTGACTGAAAAATTGTAAGTACCATGATTCATAGCAGCTTATGATTGCAACTTCATTTGAGTTCATGGAGCAATTAAAGCAAACTAAGAAGGTGAGGAAAAGCCAAATTTAGAGAAACATCTTTGCTAAATTCTATATAGATATTTTTTGACTATAACCTCCATGGGAGAATGCTCTTGTGAAATAAGAGGTGGAGGTCCCTCAGTTGCAGGGCGGAAAGCTTACCATGGAGTCATCAGGGGAGTAACTTTACTGCATCAGGCTCCCCATGTAAGGTCATTGTTTTGCAATTTGTTTGAAATTGTTTTGAAATTTGTATTTGAAAGATCTGGACACATCAGATGCTGTTTTTATACTGGGCAACTCTTTGTTATTGAGTGCTTTCATTCCTGGAGATAAGTTTCATATCTCTTTTCACTTGCTTAGTATCTAAGGAAGGGTAATGAAGTCTTCTTGTCAGCTCTGAAGAGAAAGGGGGATATTTTTTTTCTCTAGTCCTAAGCAGGCTCTTGGTGGTCTGGAGGGCTCTGAAGGCACCTCAGCTTTGGTCCGAGGCAACAGCATGAAGATGTCTGGCCTGTAATGTGGGGAGGTTACAAAGGACGGAAGACCTGACTGCTGCTTTTATTAATCATTTGCGTCGTTCTCTAGAATTGTCTTTGCCTGAACACTAAGGGATTCAGGGCATTAGTCTTTTCATGTTCATTAAAAAGGAGATACAGATCTGTGGGCTATTTGTGTACTGATTGTCTCTTCCTAATTTTATCAAAGGCTTTAAACAGATGCCAGACACCAATGAGAAACATATTTAAGGCATTTAGGACTTCCAAGGGAAGGTGGGGTGGTGGCTGTTCCTACGAGGTTTCATCTGAGGAGAAACTTGTGAGGTCTGCTTTGAAAAAACCTCTGTAGCTCATTTAAACATTCAAGACACCATTCAAGTGTCTCGAGTCTTGAAACAAGATATTCTGATTTTTGAAATGGCCAGTGGTGTTTATTATTAGCCATTGAATTATGTCTGAATTTTGAACTTCTTTTGGAAAGTCCCATTCAATATAAAATTTTTAAATTGGTATGCCTTGAACGTTAGGGAGATGACAAAAAATCTTAAATGTTGCAACATCTTGCAACCTGAAAATTCCACATTTTATAATCACCAGCAACCTGTCCTCCTACGGAGTGAGGTTATATTTCCATATTCCATGAGCAGAATGATGCTGTCCTGACCTGGAGCCTGTCCTTGAAATACTTAAGAAACAACCTCTCTTTTTCGCAGTTTGTTTTCTTTCAGTATTCTGTTTGTGAAATAGCTTCCTCTCACAGTCTCATTAATTTGTAGCATGAAAGCTCTGAGATCTATGCTTGTTTTGTATGGAACACTTCAATCAATCTATGACTTTTATGAGATGGTTATAATGCTTAGCATTTTTAAGTTAGTAAACATAGTAGTGAAAACATGTAGTAAAACATAGGTAATATGTGCAAAATTTTGAAAATAAGATTTATTGTCTGTGCAAATGGGATAAGTACTCATAAGTATGCGTATTTTTAGTAAAAGGTCTTTTAAACTAGCTATTTTAATTGATCTACTGAATCAAAATTGTTCCAAAAAAAAAAAAAGATTTTGTTGTCCTGAATAATATGGACACAGAATTAAGACTATGACAATTATGATTGCCATGTTGAAAATAAATATTTACATTGTAAATAGCACCCAAACACTAGAAATAGCTGAAAACAAGACTGTAAGGATTTGACAATCTGTCAGTGTTTTTAACAAAGTGCATTTCCATTCGAGGAGTCATCGAACAGCAACATAGTGTTAAGTGGTATTTCTTCAATTTTTAGAAAGTTGTTACAATTATAAAACTGGTTGGAAATTTTCACGTTTTCGTGTTTCTGTGGAAATATTTTTTAATTAGTCAACATAATATCATTGTAAAGATAATAACAAACACATTTGCAAATAGAATGAGAGATCTTTTTGAAAATAATGGGTTTGTTTTTAATCCAAATTTATGAACCAGTTTGGGGGCCAGCATCAACATGAATATTTCATTTTTGTTTGTGTGCATGCAAAACACTATTTTGATGTAGTTCCATAATTTTAGTATACATGCTCTTTTTCTGCCGTGGATTTGGAAATATATTTGCGTATTTTCAAAACAGTTTGGTTTAGCCAACTAAAGGAATACTTCTCCCACAGTGTTAAAGCAGTCTGCAATTTCATTGTTATTACCAGTGGTTTTCCCCATAGGGTGCTACTGTAAACACTCTATTTCTCTTGGCTAAATAAATGTTGTAACCTGGTCAGGGCAATGCCATCTTGTTCAGATCCTAGCACAGTGACGCCCTGGTCGTTGAACCACTAGAGCAGGATGAAGGGTAAGTAGATATGGGAGGTTGTGCAGGATGTGCTCTGTAGGCATGAACACTGATGGAGGGTCGATGCAGCATCCCAAAATTCACAGTGCTGCATTGCAGCTGCAGTGTCAGAAGAAATGGGTGTGTTGGTGGAAATGAAGCAAACCAAACAGAAAGGAAAGATATTTTCAAAAATCTGGCTGCTTTCTTCAGTGCTTCTAACAGTCTTTTAGAAATGTGGCTATGGTAGGATGTGTTGACACTGAAGATGTCAGTCCAAATAAAGGATAAGCTATGGCTGAATTCAAACGCTTACAGCAACCTGTGAACAGGTTGGATGTGTGACATTGTGTCATGCTAGATACAGAAAAAAATGTCTTTCTTTTCTTTCTTAACTTCCCTACTCGGCCTTCCTTTAGATGAGTATTGTCCATTTTACAATAGGAACATTTCTGTTTCCAGTAGAACCTTACTTGACAATGACAGAAATCTTAAGGTCAGAAGGGACCTCTGGACATCATCTAGCTCAATCCTCTTGCTTACTATATCTTATACAACTTATAGTTGGGAGATCTATCATATAAGGTCACTCACTTCCTTCTTAATTAATGAATGCAAGAAATTTGTTCCTGGCCATATTTGAGTCAGGAAAAAAAAATGCAGAAAGGTATGTTGCAAGCTAACAAGTCTAGCATATGGACCAAAAAAAGGTTGACATCGAAACTGAGAAGACTTCCTTAGGCCTGTTTGCAGGATGCTTTTTTATCTGTGATTGCTGGGCTATGGTTTGAGCACATTTATTTTCACCAGTCATGGAAAAAGGTCTCCTGTCACTTAAACTTTTAGCACTTAGTTCCACCCAGAAGTTCTAATAAATTCCAAAGAACCTCTCTTTGATGGTCTCAGCATGCTACTGAAAAGCATTCTGTATTGTGTCAGCTTCTGTGTCAGCTCCGGGAGACTGAGGTACAAATTCAGGAGAGCTGAAAACAAGTTGCCTCGCATTCATAATCCTTTACTTGTAGGCCCTGCCAAGGAGCTAAGTGCTCGATTTCTCTCATTTGATACTTCTTGTAATATCTGTGTTACTTCTTGTTGAAATACTTTGGAGTATATTTAAATTTTCCAGAGACTTTTTGACAGCTTTCAAGTCTTTTGGTATCCTACCAACACAGTTGTTGTTTGAATATTAATGATAACAATCGGAGTGATTTTCTGATAGCCTGAAAGGCTCAATCAGAATCAGGAGTTACTGTTGTTATAAAACAAATAAGCAGCAGTGAGGCCTGTATTTAGTAATCTTATTCATTACTGCTGCAACCTCTAGCAGGTTCAGTACATGTCTGTTTATGTCTTTAAAATATTTCTACTGGCTTATGGTTCAAAATTAGTATCGTAACAGAACATAGTAGATTCTACTCAACATTAATAAAATGTATGTTGCTACTAGGTTGGGATTATAGATAATCAAAGTTGGTCTCTCCCCCTTGTCGCTCCAAGTGATGTTATTCTGCTCTATTCACCAGTTTTTCTACAAAGTGTTAGTCATGGACTGCCTAAGTGCAGGAATATAAATCGAGGTTATTTAGCTGGACTCAAAGGGATAAGGAGACAGAATCACCTATGGTCAGAGATCTGCCTGTTGATTTCTGTTCTTATATTGTATTTTCTGAACAGCGTTAATAAGCTCTTCTCTAAGAAGCGAGACAAGTGGCTATGAATTGAACTTAAGCATCAAAGTACTTTGAGAAATTCAGTCAGTGGCAAACATACAAGTGCATTCTCTGCCATATTTGGGAAAGGTAGGGACATAGGAAGGAACAGAAAATACAGAACTGATTTATAAGGAATTAGCCATTGAGATAATCCATTTACCAGTTCTTTTTCAACTTTTGTGTATAGCAAGTGAATTAGACAATTTGCTGTCCCTCTCTTCTGTACTCAGCATATTTTAAACTGTGCTAGTATAAAGTTTATTTCACACTGTACTTAAAATAGTTCAGCCTATTGGTTCTGTCCTCCCTATTTTACTTGGTGGGTTACTTCAACAAAGTCTCTCAGCATGTGTTTTCACTTTGATCATGCCCTTTCCATCCATTTCAAGGGAATTAGATGGCTTCTGAAGGGAGCTAAAGTAACTCTTCTTCAAATTGGTTTTGTTCAGGTTATTCACTCCTTGGTGAAAAATGGCACACCAGCCAGGAAATACAGGGGCATGCTTAAGATTTCTTTTTCCCTAGGATAATCCTTGAAAACAAAACTTTGTGTGAGATATGCTCATGCGGAGTTACAGCAGTAAATGCACCTGGGAAGAAGCATGCCGCGAGTCGGCAAGAAGTTTATTTGCTATAGACACAGTGCTTTGGAAATGCTCACTAAATGGGAAACAGTATCTGAGAGAAATATGACTTTATACCAGAAGACACTTTGAAAACATTATTATTTTTCCTCACTTCTTTGGCCTGATTATTTAAGCATCTAGGCATCTGCACTCTCTTCCTACATGATAAACCTGTAAAGATTCAGACTCCCCTTTTGTCTTTTGCACTGTGCTGCACCTCCAGTTTTTACAGCTTACCCTCTTTCTTTAGTTTATTTCTTGGTGCATGGACAATCTTACAGTTTATTCTTCACAACTTAAGCTGATATGCTTGTTTTTTTTCCTATGCTTTTTTTTTCCCTAGATGCTAGAAATTCTGATAAAACTGTATGTCAAGAAGTGTAGAAAAATAGTAGCGTATGAAAGTGCAGTCCTGAGAGTGTGCTTTCCATCACATGTGGATAACACACAATTCAACTGAGTTAAGAGATTTCAACGGGCTGCATAGTATATACTTTCATGATAAAGAACATGTTTTGTGTTCACATTTGCTGAACGAGATAACTTACACATCTGGTATTCTCTACTATCTACTCCATCTTCTGAATTATGAATCAGTTAAAGTGGAGCCAGCTTTTGGGCTTTCAGGATTTTGGAAAATGAAACATCAGAGGAACACATAGAGGAACTGCCTTGCACTTTGTTGTGAACTCTCTCCTTGCCAACCCTCTGCTCCTCAGTTGTGTTTGAAATAGCTGTTCCGTTTGTATGATAGCGTCAAATGCATTCAGTGACCGCTTATGTGACAGATATCTGTTAAAACTAAGACTTGTGCATTTTGCTAAATTCGCTATTGAATTTACCTAGCCTAATCTGGGAAGAAGTTGCAATATTACTTGCTGGGAAGTGCTATTAAAAAAAAAAAAAAAAGCAAATAAAAGTAAAGTTCATTTTCTCAGCACATACATGGCTCTATGTTATCTTTATAGCAGCACCTAAATGCTGATGATGACTTTCTCAGATGAGTTTAGTTCTTTCCTTCTCAGAGATGGGTTTTGGAGATACCATGAGGTACTGCTGCCTTTTATCACAGGAAGCTTCATATTTTCAGTTGTGCTGCTTTGCTTGTTTTGTATGTTTTTTTTTTTTTTTTGACTCAATTAATCTTTTTATTGAATTAGCTCGTCTGGATAGTTGATGAATAAGACCTTACCTTTAACTGAGTTTCAAGTGTGTTTCCCTGTAGATTTATATGGTTGTGTATAGATACATATTGTGTATAGATATCTGAGGCATAGATGTTAACATAAAATGTGCAGTATATTGAGGGAGGATACTTGAAATATTACATTTTTCTGTGTCATAATATTTAAGAAAATTACAAATGAAGCAGGATCTGGTGTTGAATGCATCAAATCTGCCAGAATCAATCATTCTAACTGAATATAGGGGAGGAGAGTGTATGCTTTAGGGAAATCAGTCTTTTACATTTTCCATTGTATTTTATTTGGAGGGAATGTAGACTAACAAAGCAGTTTCAACTTGACATGGATACATAGATACATCTTTTATTTGTATGGCACAAAAACCTAATCAGACTGATGTGTGGCATGACCTTTGCATAACCTTTATATGATCACAGAATCACAGAATCACAGAATATTCAAGGTTGGAAGGGACCCCTAGAGATCATCTAGTCCAACCTTCCTGCTCAAGCAGGCACACCTACAGCATGTGGCACAGGGTGGCATCCAGGCGGGTTTGGAAGACCTCCAGAGAAGGAGACTCCACAGCCTCCCTGGGCAGCCTGTTCCACTGCTCTGTCGCCCTCACAGGAAAGAAGTTCCTCCTCACCTGGAGACGGAACTTCCTGTGCTCCAGCTTATGCCCATTACCCCTCGTCCTATCGCTGGCCACCAGTGAAAACAGCCTGTCCCCTTCCTCCCTGCATTCTCCCTTCCTGAACTTATACATGTTAATCAGATCCCCTCTCAGCCTTCTCTTCTCCAGAGAAAACAGGCCCAGCTCACTCTGCCTCTCCTCGTACGAGAGATGTTCCATTCCCTTAATCATCCGGGTTGCTCTTCTCTGGACCCTCTCGAGAAGCTCCACGTCCCTCTTATACTGGGGAGCCCAGAACTGCACACAGTACTCCAGGTGCGGCCTCACCAGAGCTGAGGAGAGGGGCAGAATCACCTCCCTTGACCTGCTGGCAACACTCCTCCTGATGCAGGCCAGGATCCCATTGGCCTTCTTGGCCACGAGGGCACACTGCTGACTCATGGTTAAGGACTCATGGTTAAGGACATGATGTTAAGGACTTTCTAGCATTTATTTTCTGATTTGCTTGCTGCCATGCTACACTGTCAGGAATTATTGTCTGTAAGCCCAGTCCTTGGACTCTTTTACACCAGGATTTTTTTTTTCTGGGCAATGAAGGCCTTAAGGAGTCTTTAAAAAAACATCTGAAGCATCTGAACATCCTTCATGCTGAGAGAAATTGCTGTATTTATAGATGGCTTTTTGAAAAATTCAAAAAATGCGCACTGTGGAGAGCCACAAAAATTAGTTGAACTAATACAAAGTTAAAAACTTGCTAGGGAAAAACAAATGCCAGGACCATAGGCGGGGAGCAAACCCAAGTATGTGGCTTGTCCTGCTTCTACCTTCCAAAAAGAAATAAAGAAAACAAAGCACCCACTCAAAAGCCTGTCCTTTTTTCCTTCCTTTTTTTTTTCCTCATTAACATTTTAGCTTTAATTTAAAGTTTTTGTCACTTTTATATCTAGAACATAACAAGGGATTTTTTTTCTAGGATTACATTTTAATAATTTAGTATTTTTTATTTTTCCATTTTTAAACCAAAATGGAATCTGAGTGTTTTGCCCAGAAATTAGAAAATTTTTAGAGAGAAACAAAATAGCAAAATTATGGCTTCATCATGCCATATCATGGCCAATATCTCAGAAAGAATGAGGGCTGAAAGTGGATGGGCTTTGGAAAGGGTGGAAGGTATTCCAGTTCTGTGTAGTGAATCAGACTAGTCACAGAATATTATGGAGAAATTGAACTTTTTGGTCAGGGATTGGAGGTGTGCCGGAGCCTAGCTGAACCTTTGTGTAGCCACATACAGCGTGTGTGTGGTTGAGTAGCTAATATTTTGGGGCAATCTTTTTAAGATGAAATGTCTTTATCAAGATGGATGGACTGAGGAGTATCAAAACCTATGTGCATAAGGCAGTTTAGATCCAAAAGTATGGAACAAAGCACTGTAATAAAAGAAAGATGAACTCCAAGGCCTCTTCTATGCTTAGGTCTCTCACTGACAGGCTTTTAGACTAACATAAAGGATTGCTGTATGTAGAAGTAATGCCATTTTTACGTAAGATCTTTGACTTCTGGCTTCCTCCTTCTTCCTATTCTCCTGTTGGAGTGGCCTGGGAAAAGATGGTGTTCGCATTTACACTGAATCCCTTTTGGAAAACTCAACATAACTACAGAGCAGCTTTTCAGTAGTGAAAATAAATTATGTTTCTCACAGAAGAGGATGAAGCTCACAGACGAGAATGAGGGTCAAAAGGTAAATCCAGCTTCCTGCGGCAAATAGTTTTTGATCTGACTGCTGTTCAGGAGATGAACGCAGCTTTCCCTTACAGTACATGTAGAAATGCCTAAAAATATCTGTAAATCCTTCATCAGTATGCTTTTACTTTCTGTCTGTGTCTTGTTTGTATATGAAACTTTCTAGAAAGACACTGTTTCTGTATTATATGGCAAAAATGGGAAAAGAATGAAAAGTGAAATAAGGAGACATGGTTTTGATGGGAAAATGAACATTGCTCAGTGACGTAGACAAAGGATTTGGGAAGAGATTAAAAAGAAAAACGTACACCCGAAATCAGAGTTACAGGGAAAGAATGAATATCAAATTTGGAAGAAATGAAATTGAGAACTTATACTCATTGAAAGTTCTTTCTACTGATTTAATTGTAGGCTCTCCTGATTTATCCTGCTTCTGCTGTTGGCATTTGGTTCTGTTCCTCTTAGGTTCTATCACAAACACCTTGATGAGTGTTCAGAATGTGACTGTCACCTTGGAGCTGTTGTGGACCCTATTAATGTTTTATCAAAACCTCTGAAGTACGCCAAACTTTGCAAGAAATCAAGTGGGAGACAGGTTTTTTTCTAAGAGGATTTTAGCATCTGTTCTTCATACTCAGGGGAAAAAAGTGCTGAGACCATTAAAAGAAGCTGGCAGTCAGGTTGGGTAAATGGGAGGGAGAGGCATTTTTCTCATATACAAAACATCTGTCTTTTCCCCTGAGCAAGACATGCAAATATCACCAGCAATAAAATGGATGTTTCAGCAAAGCACTCATGGACGCTGCATTTCTGGGGCAACAGAATTACTTTCATATGTTATACAGGTGGTTCTTCCATCAATGTCAGCTAATATCAGTTAGCAAGTAAATGTGGGAACTTTGAGCTATGCACTTTGCTACAACAAGAATGGAGGGAAGAAGAAAAAATAGAGAGACTAACACGTAATTTGAGGCAGTCTTGTTTGTTATAGGAAGTTACTCCTTGCACAATGCTTCTTAACAAGAGAAAGCAGAGAAGCAAAGGGGAGATAACGTGGTGACTTTAGGCCAAAAATGGTATTTTGTTCTTGCTTAGTACTACTTATTTTCTTTGCTTATTATCTTATTTACATTTGACATGCAAACCACAGAATGAATCCACCCCTTATTTTTTTTTCTGTGAATCCAGCTGCTTCTACAGTCTTTAATGACACTCTAATTTTCCTGCCTGGATCAATAATAATTTCTTTTCTCCTCCTCAGTTTGCTGTACTAATTGCTTCTAATGTATCTAAGCAATTTAAAAATCCAGCTTTTCCTTTTAAGCTTTGTAAGTTAGGGCCTCATTTTGTCAGTCCATCACACTTTCAATAGTACCTGTGCACACAGGAAGTCCTACTTTTACAGTGTTTGGGACTATATAAAAATATGTATATATAAGAATAAAGATGTTAAACTTCAGATTAATAATGGGATTAAATGCTTTGAAATGTTTAAATAGGTCGGTAGGCTAGCAAAGTTTTTGCAGATGTATCATTCATGACTCAAAAAGTGAATGATGAGGTCCTTTGGCTTAGGAAGGCAAAGTGATTCCCATCCTTCCCAAGCTTCCAGGGTTGGTCTGTGCTCTGTTGTGAAGTGGGAATCCAGCTGATGGTCACTGAAATCAAAGCCTGTCCTCCTTTTCACAGTCATAGCATATTGAATACATTATGGACTAGTGTTATGACAGTTGTAGTCATCTGTTACATTTTTGGAAAGTGCAACATCTTATTCTTCTATCTTTTCCCATGTGTGCCCGTAGGGAGACATGTCACTTCATTTAGATGGACTGTCTCATACTTGTGATACTCATTTTGGTTAATCTGTGTGTCTGGAAACTGTCATTGCCAATGGTGACTATTTGGAAATGTGAAAGATTCATGGTAGGAGATGGACAGGTAACGTTCCTTTTTGAATTTTAGGTAAATTTGGTTGCATGCTCTTGTATGATGCTTACTAGCTTTGTATGGCTTTGATTAAGCCTCTGTTAGATGTAGCTGTGTGTTTTCACTTTTGCTTTGGTTTCTTGCAGAATCCTTGACTGCATTATTGGCTGCTTAGACTTTCTGTAGCACCATCTTTCTCAAAACATTCCATTTCTCGAAACATTAACTCCTGCAATATTCAATCCTTCTCATTTTGAATTTGTTAATGAGACATGTTAAAAAATGCTGACCTTTATTGCTAAGATTTGATAGTCATATAGAATCACTCTTGGAGCCATCACAGTTTTAGCTCAATCTATTAAGGTAGTATTATTGCTATTTTCCCCAGGTTTCCTTGGGTTTATAATAGGGAAAAGATATCCAATATGCATGTCTGGTGATAGAATTAAACATGCCCCTTCCATACACATTTAAGACTCTAGCTAGTATGCAGGGAGGTGCTCCCCTTAAGGTTCAGGCAGCTACCTTAGTTATCAAAGAAGCACTGCACTGTGAAAAGCAGCCTCACCCTCACTTAATTATGGTTGCAAGGAATATGCATTGGAAGAGCTCCCACCAGGTTCCATATTGCCTCTGAAGTGGCTCTGTCCATTTTCACTGAAAGGATGGGAGAGTAAGTTAAAAACTGCATTACTAGGGCTGGCAGTTCATAACAGTCGATGTCTTTAAAGAAACAAGCATATTTTATGTTTCCCTTGAAAGCCAAAAGCACAATATAGCAAGTGAACTGTTAACACTTTCAAAACAGTTTTAAAAAGTAAGAAAAAGAATGACCACATGCAATTTTTTTTTACAACAAGGTGTGTGTGTGTGTGAGGTCCACTAAGAAATAATAATATGCGAAATAATAAAACTTTTAATAGCCAATTCAGGTCTAGTAAAAGCACTGGCATATAGTCCTCTTTCTACCTAACAGGATGTTAGTATGAGAAATTAACCCGTGCACTACTGACTTTTTCTTAGAGTTGCTGAAGGGTTTGTAGGTAGGAATGTGTGCACCCATCAAACCACTGGGAAAGAACCAGAATGTGAATACTTTTGAATGCTCAAATGTTTATTGGTCAGTCACAAAAATCGAATCCTTATATTCTAAAGCCGTCCTTAGACTGCGAACACCAGTCCTCTCCCTTAGTTTTCTCCAAATGAGGAGCTATGTGCTTCCTGTCTCTTGATCTAGAGGATTTGCTGCTCTGCTGAATAAACCAAGGTGCTTGTACTTCACAACCACCTCAGTACCATGTTTCTTAGCTCACATGAACATCTTAGTTTTTGGTCCACAGATGTGTGGCCGCTGAAACTAACAGGCTTGCGGAGACTTCAGTTTTTCATTTCAGTGATTGAGTGATAAATGCATTGCCCTCCACCTTGTTTCTTGAGAACTGCGGTGAAAAAGTGAGCCACATAATGTACCCATAAGGATGCGGGGGGAAGAAAGGAATACTATGCCCCCTCACATGAGGCAGAATATTATATAAATTATTCAAAGAAGTTTTTGTTCCAACAGCATTCCCGAAGATTTAATGCTCCCTAGCTGCTCTCCATGCCTGTGATATACAGGTCCAAAAGACAAAGCAGGAGACAAACACGTTTCATTCTAAAGGAGTCTGTGATCAGATGCAGATGCACAGAAATGAAGTAGATGAAAACTCAATCTGTCATTAAGGAATCCTGCCTGGGTATACTGGTTGGCAGAACTGGAGTATAGTTAATCCCAAATATTTGTGTGGAATTTCACTTGTTCTCTTGACAGACTTCTCAGTCTGTGTACCAAAGAGCACACTAGAGATGTCCAGATTTAGAGAGTAACTCCTACACAGTGCTATAGCTACCATTCCAATGCTTTCAACCATCACAGGTTCCACTACAGTGTTTGCTTAGGTTTCTTAATCATTTCATTGCCAACCCTGCCTGATTGTGTTGTCTTGCCGTGGTGAGACCACTTGTAAATCCATGGGACCCAACATGCAACACTAAGTGGGAGCACCCATTGGAAAAATCAGGACTATCTTGGTCTGTTCTCAACAGTTAGGTTTCTCGGCTAATGTGTTGTGCTGTTCAGGCAGACATCTGCAAAAGTCAGGCTTTTGTGCTTTTCACTCTTTTAACTTTTTCATGTCTGCCTTCTTTAGACAAAAGAATATTTTTCCTGATAACCTGAGAACTGTGGAAGCTCATGGTGTGAACACATGCCAGCACTCCATTATTTCCTATCTCTCTTCCAAAGAAGGAAACTTCTTTGTATTTCTTCTTTTCTCCAGTACTGTACTTTTCTTTTGCAGATCTTGGTACTTTCTCTTGATCCTGTGCATCCAACCTGAATTCCAGTACTTTAAAGTTCCATAAAACTGGCAACGACTGCCAGCTGGGACATTGCTAATACATGCCTTCCTTTCTTATTTTATCTACTTAGTGCTTAATACTAATTTAATCAAAGTAAGTGAGTATTCTTTTGGCTCCATGTGTGATCCTGCAGGATGGCAGACAATTTGCTTCCACTTAGAGTAGGGAGCAGTAGGAAATTAAAGCAAAGAATTCTCTTCAGTTTGGGAAAGCAAGTCAAATCATCGTGGGTGTCTGTGCAAAGAGAGAAATAAAAACACTTTTAAGTAAACAGAGTATTTCCTTTCAGGTATCTCCAAACTAAAGTGATCCTGAAAGCACGGGATACAGGGTGTTAGCTCACACAGGAATGCAGGGAGGACTTGCAGGCTGCCAGTGACCTGGCTGTGGACCGGTTTTGGATTTCTATTAGCTGCAGCTAAGGCTGAACAACTTTCATACCCTAGTGACATGGTTAATAAATTCCTGAAGGACATTCCTGAGCTCTCCTGGGATAGGAGATAGTTTTCAGCATTTCTAATTTATGCCCATGCTAATAAATTAAATAGGATTAAGTCATGAATTTGAGGTTTGTAGTTTTGTTTGTTTTTTCCTTCAGCAATTTTCCATGCTGTTTAGTTGTTAGCCTGCTCCCTGGCTCAGCTCTGGCCTGTGGCTGAGCATGTCTCAAGTCATACTCAAGTCACCTCAAGTGATGTGATGGGCAGCATGGGCACGGTCATACTATTTTGCGGGAACGGATTTGGGTTTTTTTTTTTTTTTGTGAGCCTTGCCGTGTTATTGACCTCAGGGCCAGAAAGCAGGTTTTGTTATGATTTGTTCTGCAGTAAAGATATACTATGAACTTTTCTGTGGTCTTCCAAACTTTATGGGTACTTTTTGTTAGCTCTTATGGGAGCTAGCACATTTGCCTGGTGGACTCATGGCTAGAATTGAGTTATCTTTCAGGCTTAGTGCTCTATAGCACGTAGCCTGCAACCTCCCTCCAAATTACTTTACAATACTCATCAGATGCTCTCTGAAATTGATGCTTTTTCCATTAAACTACTTTGTTTTCATAACTTGGATTTCATTTGGCAATTCCTAAGGAGCATCATCACTAATCTCATGGGACTTACGTTAGGCAGGAGATGTTAGTCAAGTCTTTGTGCTCTTTTGGTTCTTGCTTTTGGAATGGAGAGTGCCAACAAGCAAGGCGGCTCAGCAGATGATGATCATTTCATGTTATAGGTCTGAGACCACCAGTCTTTCACTTAAACCTCAGGAAAGCCTATCTGATTACAGAATGACAAAAGTCATTTTCTGCTGGCAAGTTCAAGTGAGTAAGAAGAAACAGAACAAACTACTCTTGATTAGTGGCTGGGCTTCACACTGTGGAGGCAACCCCACTTCCGGTATTAAAACTAGCTTACTTTGGCTAACACAGTAATATTTCTATCGCACTGTAACTGAACTGAAGATTTTTTAATGCAATAAAAGAAGACCAGAGTGAGTCAGTTTTGCAAAAGAAGAAAATAACTAAACATAATTAAAAAAACCTTAAATTACTAAAAATAAGTGACTTAACAACTAAATATTTTACAAAGTAGTGGAGAAAAAAATACCATCTGTCCATATTCTATGGTCATCTTCTGCCTGTGAAGAAACAGAAGAAATATCAGCAGACTTTCCTTTAAAGAAAAAAGCAACCCTGAAGTAGAGTATTTCAAACACTGAAGTTTAAAGTTAATCACGCACAGCTTAAATAAACGTTTTACAGAGATGTTGACCACCCACAGCTCCTAAAAGTTTTTAATCAGTACTTTGACTCAGAAATGAAGTCATTTCCGCTTGTTTCTAAGTTTAAGCGGTACTGTTTTAAACGTGGTCTGTGCAACTTTACTCAAGTTTCCCAACTCTGAATAAACAAGTTTCCATAATGTGACAATAATCTATAGCCAAACCTTCATTATGTGAGGTAGCCTGTTAAAAACTCTACTGTAAAATACCTTACACGAGACAGTGATACCATTAAAGCAATGTTTAAAGTTCCATAAACAATGAAGACTAAACATTGCCTTTGCATATGCCTCGGCAACCAGGAATCAAAGTCCTTCGCTTTGGAACAATAAGCAACATTAAACTTAATGCATACAGAAATTCTTTCTGTGTTGGTCTAAATGTGGTTGCCAGCTTGCCAGAGTTTTAACCATTGTGAGTTTTATTTGTAAAACTGCCTGTGTAAATCTAAAATTAGGAACTCTGATGAAGTCCATGCCATTTACATGGAAGTATCCAGGAGCAGAATTATGCCCAGGAAATTTAATGTTTATGACAGCTAACAGAAATGACAGGAATTCATTCTGCGATGCCCAGACCAAGCCTTCACAGGATATAAATTGCTAAATTTGATATAAATGGATCTGCACTGATTTTCATTATGTTGGAATGTGACCCATTCTGTTCTTTGTTTAACTTGCCCCTACTACAGAAGCGGTCTCATAACACATGTGGCTATAGTGAAGGTGGTTTAAGCTAATTTTGCTTTTAAGTTTACCCCAACACAAGGGTGTAAGTGCTGAAGTTCAGGTTCTGTATTTGGGAGGGCATGATTAATAGCAGATCCTGAACTTCATTTTTCACGTTGCAAACTAGTAATTCAGCATGGGCTAATGGTTACTGTATGTGCAGTCCAAGCACATGCTGCAGTAACTTGTGTGTAGCTTCAGGGTTGGTGAGTTCAGGACCAGCTGACCTCCCCACACAGATTTCCTGGTGAAGTCTCATCATACTTGTTTTTCTCATGTTGACTTTTTATCAGCAGTTATCTGCAGCTGATTTGGCCATATATATGTATATATATACATATATATATATACATTTTCCTGTGTTTTATTCTTTGCAGTTACTTTCAATGGACACACTTCCCAGAAATAATCTAGAAACTCAGTCTTGGGATCTGCTTCTACTCTGTTCTCAACTAATCAGTCAGCGGACAAGTAATGAAGCAGTGGAGTAAAATGAATAATTTTAGCTTGGTTTATTAAATGTTAAAAAAAGAAGTCATGTATATTCTAATGGTAGCGATCAGTTGCACCAACTCATGCACATTTGTGTCATGTATCAAATGAGAGATAAATTATTAGTTTAGGGAACTGACACTTTGTTTTTTACCAACAAGAGAACATTCTGCTTCTTCATTCTAAATTAGTGGAATTTTAAAATCTCTGTTATTGCTTGAGTTTGTTTGAAGTTATAGAAATGTTTTTCTTTTGAACAAAGTAGACCTACCGTAACTTTAAAGAGGTACAGATTTTGCATCAGATTTTACATTTTGGAGTAGTAACAGAATTTTCATCTCTGTGTGTTAACATGTGGAGTGGCCTGTAAGCACTTAATCTCAGATCATTTGAAAGTAAACTATATAATAAATCAGAGATGGCTCTGAGCCATCTTAAACTTTGAATTCCAATCAGTCTTACGCTTTTTGCAGCATATTCATTTCAAGAAAAAGAAATGGACTCCCCCAAATTACTATGATTACTATGGTTTCCGGATCTGTTTCTACTTGGACTAATTTCAGCAAAAAATCCAAGTTCTTTGCAACCTCAAAGTTTAATCCTGAATAGCCCCGCACTTGCTGAAACTTGCATTTATTTACTCTCTTTGAACCTTCTTCCATGTTACTTCAGCTGCATCTTCAGAAATCTTTCTTCAGCTCATCCTTCTCTAGCAACATTTCTCACATCTCCCCTGGATAACTCTGTCTGCAGAACTGTGTATTTTGCAATTCAGATTTTGCACCTGGATGTCTCGTTTATACTTTTTACCCCCCTCCTTTTAGGTGCTACAGAATAGCTAGCGTGCTACACAAGTACATGGCACCATGGCTATCCTATCCCTAAGACAGTTTATGGCTGATATTTAAAGAAACATCTGTATTTCAAAAGGCCCCTCGACAGTCCTGAAGAATTCATCCCCTTCTCAAAGGAGAGTGAGTAGCAGTAAAATTACCTAAAATTTGGATTATTTTTCACTTCAAATAAATAAATAATTAGTACACAATTGCTTCAGATAAATTGCCTGAAAAAAAATCAATTGTATTCAAAAATACAATTATTTGAATTCACAGGATATTAAATAACATTATTCTTGATTAGAGGTTTGTGCTTGTTTCAGCCAGTAGTGCTGAAATGAATCTAACAAAAGCACCTGAAAGAAATCTCTTCTGCGACTTTGGAAGGAAATGTAAAAGGGACTAACTGCAAGTCCATTTCATCTGATGATAATTTTATCGTAGATTCACAGTTTAACATAGGTTGAAGGGGGCCTCCTGATGTCAGCTAGTGCAACCATCTGTTCAAATCAAGGCCAATCCTTTTTTCTTCCACAAAAATCCGAAAAAAAATCAAAATCTGTCTATAAAAAAAATTATTTGTAACACACCCAGAAAGTAATATTGCTACAATGACACAGGTTAGTATAAACATTTCCAGTTGTGTCTGACCTCCTCTGTATTGGAGAATTTCACAACAATAGTATGGAGAGGGATGGGAGTTTTTGTGTTTGTACAGATTTTTTGGTTTTTTAACATCTTTTTAAATGAACATAATCTGGTTTTGGGGCAGAATGATACGATACTTAAAATACAACCACTTTCTATAAAAGCCTAATTTAATAGCATTAAAATGTGTTGCCTACCATGGGTGAGGGACTGATAGTGCAGATATGTTGTAAGGCAGCAAGTGTTGGAACTGTTGAGTACCATGTTATCCACACTGAGTAATGTTGTTCTTAAGCTTGTTCTTAAGCTCACATTGACTTGAACAGAACTGGGAGTAAACTAAGACTTTTTTACTGAGACATCTGGGCCTTCTTGTGTAGTCCAACATCTTTACCTATCACTTAGAAAGTTATGCAGAGACTGCTTGATTTCAGTCCAGCAAAGCACTTAAATTTTCATGGGCTTTAATGCTTTCAGTGTCTCTTTCAAAAGAAAACACGTTATGAGAAGTCTCTAAATGTTTAAGACAAGCTAGGCCTCAGAATCCACTCCATAATATGACACCCTTTTAGGGCTTAGAAAGGGTTTCATGAGACTAGGATGAGCAGCAATGTGTCTGTGCCAAGCACTCTGAATTAGAAGTGTTTTTCATATTTATTGACTGTACATGGATTAAATTATGCCATTAGGTACTTGTTAGTAGACAGAGGCTATCTTGTCTACTCTTGCTATAGGTTTGCAAGGCTCACTGAATAAATCATTTACAGTGATGGTAACTCAAGCTTACTTTCTCATATTCTTGATTTCAGTACAATCTGCCAAAAGTTGACTTACCTCTTTCTAAGCATTCACCCATTAGCTCAAAAGGAAGCTGAGTGTGTAGTAATTCTCAAAATTAAACTTTCAAGTTTTACATATATATGTATAAAAAAGTGTATATGTTTAGTGTAAAACAAACCTTACAAACTTTTGGTCTGGTCTCCAGGACAAACGGGAGAACAATGAGATTTTTTTAAGACAGTTAAGAGCAACGTACATATTTATGTGCACCAATCACTGCTTAAGACATGCAGTTCTCATTCAGTTAAACCCATTAGGACTTCTGGGTTTGGTTCCTGAATTTTTGTGTGAGTTATCTTTTCAGGCAATAGATCTTTGCCTTTCTCAGGTAAAGCCAGTAGGCAGTAGATAATAAAACACATTCATAATATTCATTCAGTTGTACCAGTAGTGCAAGATTTCGAACTATCTTTTCCTTTCAATACATGGCTTATTTTTAATTAAATTGGCAAGACTTCAATTATCTTAAGTAACTAAATACATTCTGTATTCATTTAGACAGCCTACATTGAGGCTTAGTACCAGTTGCACTCATTTTGACAAATTTTAGGCAGAAAATTTCTCAGGGGAGTCCTGCTTTCTGTCATTTAAAAAGCTTTTATAATCACTTAGTCCAAAATGGTGATGTAGGCCGAAGTTTGAATCCCTGGCATATTGCTATAATGCTGCATTAGCTTAATCCTTCATTTTCTTGTCAATTAAGGACTTATCTTTATTCACAGATTCACTTATCTGTTATTCTTAGTGTATTTTAATGCTAGTAGTTAAAATCCCTTTGTTTATGGCAATAAGGCACCATTCAGTTTGTGAACTTTATAAAACCAACCTCTGCCAATTTTGCTGTTTGAGAATAGCTGTAAAGAAGTGTTCCCACAGTAATTACTTATTCCAGAGATGTTCACTAAAGAATGAAGTAAGGGGAAAGTGTATAAAACAATTGTACACCAACTGAGGCAAGTTCTACCAAGCACCTTCCCAGCATCTACAGGGCTTTAAAAAAAAATCCTTGCAAAACAGTACACAAAAATCTGTTGTCTTTGATGCAGTTACATATACTGACTTTCCAAATATTGGCAATTACTTAAGGTATTCACATTTAAATCAGAGTTGGCCAAAAGGTTGGGAAAAAGTAAGGGAGGAAAAGCAGGGGGGTAGGCAAGGGCTTTTCACCATGGGGCTCAGCTGCCCATCATTACTGGCTCTGAATGGTTTGGGTCATGGGTAGTGTCACTCATTTCTAATACCCACTTAGTTACATTGAAGTAGGAATGGCAATCCTGAGATAAAGGAAGAAACATGTGATAAATAAAAACCGAAGCAAAATCATTCCTGTTCTGCTCTTTTATGCTTTCTTGTTATTTTTGAAAAGGTATTTTAAGTGGTAGTGTGGGCTAGAAAGGGAGGGAATGTGCTGTAATATTCGATATTGATTGTGGAAAGCAGCCATGAAAATAATTTTGAGTTTGCATTTTGACTGAGTGATTTGTTATAGCCGTACTAATAGAACCCACTCAGAGCAGAGAACCATTGTGAAAACCTTTGTGAAAACTTCAATGAGGCCAGGAGTTTACCCATGGCAACTGCCCCAAATCACTTGAGGCCTCAGTTCTCAGAAGCAACTAACAAATCTGGAAGCTTCTGTTTTTATGCTACTGTACCACTTCTGAGGCTGAGAAACTATAAGGCCTTCTTTTTTTTTTTTTTTCCTAACAAATACACTGAAATTCTGCTCTGGAGGTCCTCCATGGAAATATGTAACCTCTAGTGTTAGAGAAAAAAAGAAAGTGAGTAAAATTTTCTTCACATTTAGACTACTGGGTTTTGTGAAGTAAGATTTAGTTGTGTTTAGATATGTGGGCAATATGGCAGAGGCTGGTCATACTGAGAAGCATTCTTAATAAGCACATCTTTCTCCTTACAGGAAAAGAGATGTAGCCTGTTTAGAAGTCCTGTTCTTACAAGTCCTGCACCATTTTCAGACACCTGCACCTGAATATGGACAGGATTTTGCATCCTAGACAGGCTCTGTCTTCAGAAGTATCAGTTAAAACTGCCATTTTTCCATCCATGAGTGCACAGGTACTGGTGTGTTGCTTAGGAAGAGGTGGTTTGGCTTCCTTTGAGGTCAGCAGTGAGTTGGTCCTAGGAGTCTGGACTGCAAAGTGAAATCCACCCAGTGCTCAGTTACGTTACTGCTGCAGAATGTCTCCAGCGCCAGAGATCAATGTTTGGCTGTGAAAGTAGCTAAAAAAAAAAAAAAAAAAAGGAATTTCTCTATCATTTAAAATATTCATCTTGTTTTCTGCACTAAGTCCATGTAGTACAATATAAAGTATACTTGTTGGCTTTACACTTAACACTTCAGTCCAATTGCTAATTGTTGTAACATAGGTGGTTTTAGTGAAGTGGAGGAGAGTAATGGAGGTGTTGCTGAATTTAAAGGAGAGTGATGGAAAACAACTTTAACTGAAATTTGGTGTCTAATCTTTCTAATTTTACCAGTCAAGTAACAGCCATTATATGAGGCGCTTGCCTTTCAGACTCCAGGATGAGTCAATCCTTTTGATAATAGGTAAAAGAAAAAAATGGTAGGTTCAATTCTCAAAGCCTGTTTTAGTGACTTTGCTCAGCTGATGAGGCTGCAAAGATTCCTCCTGATAAACCAAAGCAGTCATTTTTAGGATCCTTCTTATCCTTTCTTTCATTACGGCTGCTTCAGGGATAAAGCTAGAAAGAGACAGGAACAAAACATTACTTTGTAAATGGTCAAATATGATCAGAAGCCTTGCAAAAAAGGATGCCAAGATGACCTTTTAATAGGATCTTTCTTCAGGGAAAAGCTCTGCATAGCTTTAAAGACTGAGCTTAATAGATGTCTTCTAAATTTCAGAATATGTCACAAGTGGGTCAGTGATTGCACTTTAACCTGGAAAGCTTGGCACTCTCATTATTGTGTTTGTTTGTTTGTTTGTTTGTTCAAATGATGGACCATTAGTTTGCTATTCATTTTTTACCTGTAGCTTAAGGGCACAGGATGACCTGATGCCCAGCTGTCAGCAGAACAACCACAGTTTAAAAACGATTCTTTCTGAGTATCTGGTGTGCTGCACTAAACTAAACTAAATGGGTGTATTTCTCAAGAGTGCCTGGTTTTGAGAGCTGCTATATACCTGTCACAAGGACAGACAAACCTTCCTTCTTTGTTGTGAACCAAAGTGAGCTCTTTAATCACTAGAGATTACTCAGAAAATGTATGACTGCTGGTTCCAGCTGACCTGTACACTAAACCCTGAGCCGTGTGCTTGTCTTCCTGGGCGAACTCTGACTCTGCATTCCTCCTCTGTTATTTAAAAATGACATTTGCCTGCCAGAAGCACTGCATGAGCAATGGCTATAAAATATTGCCTAAGGGTGGAAATGCTACTGAGATGGTCTCACAATTGAGTTCGCTTTTCTCTTGCAAGGGAAATACTGTACATAGCATTTGCTTGAAAATGGGCACTGTCTGTTTCCATTGCACTTGTCTGTTTTTATATTTAACTGCTTTTGTAGAAGTCAGTGTCATCTGAACTCATCTCCCTATTTTTTAATTATTGAATGCCTGAGTATGTATATTGCTTCACAAATTCTAAACCCTGGCTTGTTTTGGAAGGCAGTAACATATATTTGTATGAGGTTACGTAATGCTAGCACTGAGTAAATGCAGACAATCATTTTGCAGTACTTTCTATGCCATTATTTCTGTAGAACACTATGTTAAAATGCTTTTTCAGTAATGAAAGTGTAGATTGTAAACCATAATCTCCTCAACCATGTCATTCTTCAGATTCCATTAAATGATCCCATCTTATCTTTTAAATGATCAGCACAGCAAATACTTAACTCTAAATTTCTGGATAATTCAGTTGTCATAAACAATCATTTATAAACTGATTCTTCTTTAGACAGCTGCCAGCTCGCAGAATAGTGAAATCAGCTGCATCCTGCTAGTAAGCTCTGTGCTGTATTCTATACAAAGGGAAGGCAGACAACTTGAGCAAAATTTGTCAAGTTAATTTGTCAGTGTGTCTTATCTTACTGCATTAAAGGTATTTTTATTCCTTTATTGAATAAGAAGGAGACAGTAAAAACAAGTTATCATAAAAGAAACTTCCTTCTGAGAAGGTAAGCAGTGTATGTACTAAACATTCATATCTGCTGCTGGTTACATCACCCAAGAATCACTGACAGGCAAAGACAAACAAGTTTTATTTGAACCAGGGTGCTGATGTCAGTGACTGGGAAGAAGATCACTGATCACTTCAAGCAGTCCAGTGTAAACAGGAAGAATCTTTAAGGCAACATCAAGAAGTTGGACTTGGAACTTGACTAATGGCAGGTTGTGTGTGTCACAAGTTCTTCAAACTGATGAGATTTTTAGTAAGCTGCAGACACTAGCTGTGACTTGGACCTTCTAACTAACACTGCAAGGTGCACGTTATCTCATCATTATCTTACAGAAGCTCTCCCCTCTACTATTTTATGCTCAAGAGATCTGGAGGTAGGGAGCGGAATCTGGTAGTGAAAATAAGTAATTCTCTTTCTTTCTGCACTCAGGATCTCATAATCTGAAAGCTACTGAGTGGATGCACCAATTTTGAGAGTCAAGACAAGATCATTCTAGGTATCCTTGTTTCTCTTAGTACCTCCCTCTTACGGATTTTCTGAAGGCTGTAACGGACTAAGAGAACTATCAGAAAAGCACCTGAATGATATGCCAACAGTATTTTAAGACAAACAGTTACAGTGACTTTTAGTGAAAAAGTATAGCAGCCGCATTTCTCTGACGCAGTTACTGATTCTTTGAAAAGCTCTTTAAACACCCTTTAAGCTCATAAATTCCCGTTTGTATGCTTCTCCTGACATCTTCATGTCTCATGAATGGTAAGCAGACACATGATAGTATCTATGACGAGTGAGTCTAAACAGCATTACTGTTCTTCTTCTGTATGCACTTTCTGCAGACCTACTTTGAAGCCAAATATTCCATCGACAAGATCTTTTGCAAGGTTGTAAATGTGAGAAATGCAATTTTCCTATTAGTTTGTCTTTACCAGATCTAAGTATACCTGGCAAAGACTTCTGCATAATGACACAAGTTTTGCTACATGTAATGACATTATCCATTGGTTTGATATTCTTAAGTTTAAACTGACATCATGAAATGGAGGTACCTGTAGGTTGAATGTAATTCCTCGGTAGTGTGTTAAAATAAAAATTTCTTTATAAAACAGTTGCTCTGAAATGAAACCTAACTGCACGGAATGGCATCGCCTTTATATTGTTAATTCATTGCTGTATTCACTTTAGGACAACCAGTATTTTGTTTTTTTAATAAAAGCTATTCTAGCTTCATCTTTCATTTTCTTGCAGTGCAAATAAACTTGAGTATCTAGTTTTCTTTTTCATCAGTTTCATAAGCATATTGCTTTCTTTTCATCATAGATGTGAGATTTATCCAGAAAAGATTGGCACAGGGCTGTGAAAGAGAGTCTGATTCTACAAATGTCTTTCTAGGACTTTGCCCTCCTCAAACTTCTCCTTCAAGCATAATCCTGATGTGGATTTTGTTACACTGATGTAAACATGTAAGATATATGTAGTCTAATATTTAACCAATTAGTAGAGTATAATTCTACATAGAAATGACGTGGCAGCAAATTGGTGTGTATTTCCCAAATGAGTAAAATTGCACTGTAAATTCTGTGGTTATTTTAACAAATTATATCCTGAAATCATGCAGTACTTCTGTAGACCTTCTGAAAAATGTTTTCAACTCCCAAATGTTTCAGTAGATCTTTTATAAAATTATTTCTCTATTTATTTTCTTAAACAAAATATTATGACCAACTTTTCCACTTGGGCTCAAATCAAATTTGGCCTTTTGATACGCTGCCCAAAAAACATGTAAGGCCCATCTTATTCCTGATACAGGCAAGCATAAAAAGATCAATGTGTAATGTCCTGTACTAATCACAAAAGGCTTGTGATTGAAGATCCCCCTGTGGCAAAGACAGACGAACACATAAAGACGACTTGTTCCATCTAAAGGGGTGATTTAAGATAATGTTAGCCTCGTGAAGGCAGGTTCACAGGGTATCGGCAAGAGCTGAGGTAATTTTTTCCAGAGTTCACTAACCAACGCCAAGAGCGCAGGGCCTGTTCTTTCAAAAACAAGATCCAGAAAATTTATTTGCTGTTTAACAGAACTTCCAGACACATCTGGACCCCCCCTCTGCAATGCTGAACAGTCCGAGCTTTACCGGGTCAGTGGAATATGCAGGTGTTCAGGAACGTTTCTTCCGCTGTGAGGAACTGGAGCAGATGAGACATGAGTTGGGGCCTATAAACTTTAGCATAATGTCTGCTCACAAGAAAAGGCTGGATCGGGCTGTTATTAGTATTCATAATGCTGACTGCTTTCTGAGTGAATTACCTTGCAGACACTGTTTTGTTATTATTGTGAAATATGGGGTAACGTTTCCTATATTACAGATGATTGAACTTACACCATGTCTCGTTTTTGCTAGACAGCAGCAAACCAAGGCAACCTGTATGCTGTACGTAGCAGGAGACATTCGAGCTCTTGTTTTCCTCCATGAACATTCTGCTTCATCATGCAAAATACTTTTGGTGCGTCTCTTTATCTTATGGGAAGGGCCAAACTCAAAGAATCACAGCTTTTGCTTTTTCTTTCATTAATAGAACATGTCTCTTTTTCCATTTACATCTAATTACAGGGCAAGAGAAGATACAGCTTTCAAGTTTTCTAGCTTTCTTTCATCAAACCATTAGCAGGTCAATAAAGCACAACATCAGAAGCTTCTTATTAAAGGGAATAGTTTGTCCAGTTTTTCTCAAACCTGCTGAAAGTAGAAACTGAATTGTGTATCTACTGATTATAATGAAAGGGAAAAAAAAAAAACAGTAAAACCTAAGTGTTAATTTAAGGTGTCTATATTTTTACACTAGGATCACAGACATAGGTATCTGTTCTCTGTGGGAGGTATCAGGTTGTTTTCAGATGGATGGCTATCATGTTTACCATCTGTTTACGTCAGCAAAAAGAGACAATAATATTTTAGTGACTAGTTATAATCTTTGGTTCAAGACTGGATTGCAGTCATGGCTAAGATATCCTCTGTAGATAATAATGAATTTGTGTATGAATGAAAAAAATATATATTGGCTCTGGGAGTAATGCTGTTCTGTAATATTGCTGCAGCATCTAGGAGCCACGGACCTGATGGTTTGAGCTTCATACTGGTAAATGCTGTACAAATATCAGCTAGGAATTCTTTCTCTGACTTTATACATATGTTTTTTTTTTAATCTCTGTGGAGACTGTGAGAACTCCAATGACAGTTAGATTTCTTCATCTCTAGGCCACTGCATCCTACCAGCAGACCAAGGAAATACCAGATTTCCGAGCACCCATCCTTAAAAGGAGCATGTATCCGCAGGAGCTGTTGAAACCTGGATATGTGGTTTACTTAGGGCCAACCACACCTGCTTTTCTTCGCTTTGCTTATACATCCTTTCCTTAACTGTGGTAGAATCTAATCACACGCACCCACACACACTCACACATACACTCACACACTTCCAAATATTTTAAGGAACACAATTTCCAGTCTTTTTCTTCCCTCCCGTATTCCACTCTGCTCAGTTGCAGAGTGGACAGTATTTCTAAATGTAACATTTTAGAAAGCAAGACAGAAACTTTTTGTCCTCTTTCTCTCTTCCTTTCCTGCTGCCTCATTTTTTTCATCCTACCATAATGAATGTATTTTGGACTAGATGCTAATGCAAAGCACAGTTCTGTATGCTAAATAACAAAAAATATATTGGTGGATATATCTTATTTTTGAAAATATGCAGTATTTTCATCAAAGATGAAAAATTACTGTGAAGCAAAACTAAAAGTCAAGTGCATGTGAAAGGTCTTTATTATTATTATCATTATTATTATTCTGTGTATTTTATCTCTTCATATTTCTTTTGGCCTATTTACATTGAAAGAATATTAATCTAAATATTAGTAACCTTAACTGCTAATAATTGTAGTCATTAATAGTTGTAATAATTAGTTGTGGGATCAGTCTCACTGTGGTTTTCAAAGCTGTATCCCTGTGTTGTGTACAAACTCCAAGAACCATCAGGCAATGGATATAAAGGACTGTTCACTTCTTTGTTTTATGGCTACTTGGGTTGGATGATCACGGCACGCTGTACAAGTTGTCCAGAGGTAAAAGTCTCAGAACTTCAGAACTGCAGGATAATAACTGGAAATGATAAAATCTGCTAGATTAAAACTTTTAAGGAACTTAGAAGAGGAGGAATTTATTTATTTATTTATTTATTCCTTGGGTTATTCGGGGATGATACAAGTCTATTTCTGAGTTTCCTAGCATCTCACAGGATTAAAAAGAATGCCATGAAGATGTGCTAGTTACAGTAAGTGGGAAAGCATGGCATGCCCGTGATGGGCAGCACAGTCGGCAGGGCACAGACACAAGCTCAGAGAGACACACCAGGCAACTAGAACAAACTCCTGCAGCACTAGAGAATGCAGTCTGTGCTTAAGAAAACACCAAGCACATATTGAGCGTGCACCGACACTTCCTCACTGCGCTCTATCATCCTTTAGTGCATGAGGCACTCAGAGAGCATCTTCAGCCATCGATTTTATCTGAATCTTCGTGTTAATTGCCTCTGATGTGCCTATATATGTGTGTTTTTCACTTTTCTTTGGAATGCTTAAACTTACAGCATTGCACAGCAGTGAGCTCCAGAGTCCAGTTATGTGCAGTGTGGAAAGATGCATCTGTTGCTTGTTTTAAAGCTGCTGCCCAATAATGGTATTTGAGGCTCCCTAATGAGAAACACTGAGTAATCATTACCCCGGAGGTTCTCTATACTGTGTATGGTTTCATAGTCTTCTAATTCCTCCTGGTACCTAAACGTTCTCACATCATAGATGATTCTCCTCATTCTTCTCTTGCAGAGTTCTGATGCATCTCTTTTGTGGGCAAGGATGCCAGAACTGAGCCTGTGTTTCCTCTTTACCATAACGGCTTTGTATTTTTTATCCTCTATTTCTATTAAGTTCTTAATATTCTATTTGTCTTTTTGACTCCCACTGGAGTTGAGTTGGTGTTCTTGTAACAGGGAAATAGCCAATTTAGCTTGCAACATTATGTGTGAGCGTATAAACAGGTGTGCATATATGTATGCAGTTATATATGTTATAATATATACATGTATGCATGTATATATGTGTGTGTATATACATAATATGTATGGATATTTAGAGATATTTTTCCTGAAGTGCATTACTTTGCATTTATTAACAATGAATTTCACCTGCTATTTTACAAGATGATGATTTGATATTACGAGAGCTTTTATAACTCTTCTTAATTTTCTGGCTATACAAATCATTTTGTATTCATAGCAAATAGTTTTATCACTATTCCTCCTGCTTTTATTACTTCATATAGTAAAAAAATGTATGTCAAACAAAACAGAGCTTAGCATAGAGCCCTTCAGGATTGTTCTTTTGGATTTCCCATGTCCTCAAAACTGAACATTAAACTCTGTTTCCCCACTGTTAACTAATTCCTAATTGCTCTATTTTATCTCAGGCAGAAGCCAAAGAAAGCAATGAGAGAGGGCACATGGGGCTGACTTGTTCTCAGCTCTCTGCAGATGCTTCTGCCTGTGTATTTCAGAAACTGGATTTTTTTAAAAGGTTTGTTTTAGCCACACATGAACACTGGTGCGCTACACCAGTCTTATGCAAAAGTAGTTGCAGATAGTTAAGCAGGTAGCAAAAATTCAATATGGGCTTCAAATATCTCTGGTATTTTCAAAAAATGTTATTTAAAAACAAACAAAAAAATACTGATTGAAGCTGACAGTGTTTGTGGTTTTACTACAACTGTTCTGCCAAACCTATTTTATTTATAAGCAGCCATCATATAGTAGCTCATAAAATGCAGCAAGCAGCATAGAATTGGCTTTCAGCTCCTTTTTTTTTGTGGTTATTAGATACTTCTGTCCTGGGTAAAGTTTCTCTTTGTCTAAGAAAAGCTTCTTTTTTTTTTTTTTCCAAAATGTGTTTTTCCTCCTATCACAAGCCTTTAAACTTAGAATTTCTTTCTTAGATGAGTTTTAAGTTTGTATAGAGCCACCTAAATACATCCATTAATTTTTGAGTAGTTGATTTGCAGCTATTACAACTTACATGCATACTTCTAATGACATTTGAACAACTTAAATAGAAACTTTAGAAATCAAAGGAAGAAGTACATTGGTTGTAACAGCACATTTAGGAAGGGAATAGTCTTATGACTTCAAATTTCTGAAGGTGTTGGACCTATAAATCACAATAGGGCAGGAAATAAAAATATTTATCTTTCCCTTTGGTCACAAAAGACAACCTTAAGTTAGCCTAGAGTTGATTGCCACAGATGCCAGCAGAAGAGTTTTGAATCAACTGTCTGCAAGACAGTTGGCTTTTAATCAGAACTTTATTGACTCTGGTTTCTGGATGAATTTGGATCAGGCAAGTTCCAGGTCAAGGAAACTGAGAACAGAAGATGAGCAATACCAGAATTGTCCACTTGGTCTGTCAGCCTGCCCTAGTGCTTTTGCAAAGTGTGGAAAGAAGAAATAATGGGCCTAACACCAACCCATGCCATGCCATAACCTGAAGTCTGAGCAGAATTTCAGGATGGCGAAGGTTTCTACAGTTAGTTCTCCACTCCCTTGCATCTTGGTTTCAACTGCCCTTAAAGTATTAGGCACCATTGTTATAATACACCTACTTTGAGATAAAAAAGATTGTCTGATGGTTTGTAAGAATACATTAACAAGCACAAATGGTGTGTGCCTTATGCTTCAGTTCACGAGGGTTCTCAGACCGGAGAGGCCTGAGAGGTTAAGTGCTTGAAGGATAGCTGTCACTCCTAGCCATTTTATTTGTTCTCCTATGAAATCTGTGTTTGCACAAGTTACAGTTGTGTGGAAGACACAGGGAATACACTACAAGTGGTGTGAATCCTGTGGTTCCAGCGAGCGTTAGGAGATCTTTACTCAGTTCTTCTCTTTGGTGAGAGCTGCTTTAGGATCCATGTTCTTGGACAGGAGGATGTGGCTGACTTTGCTGGAGTGCAGGTTACTCCCTGCATGCACCACTCATGGTACCTAGGGCATGGCTGTCAAGATACACAGTGACTTAGTCAATTCCCCCGCCGCGGTTCTGCCCCATGTCCCTAATTGCATCCAGTCAGAAACACAAGGAAATCAAGCCACACTCTCCTTTCCTGAACAGGGCAGGCAGATGCAATCTACTTTGAAGCATGTTTGCTGTCATGGTGTCTCTAAAAGGATCCTCAGGAGAAACCCAAGGTAGATAACCAAATTTTACTTCAAAACAGTACCCACCAGGGCATGAATCACTGTACGCCTTGCCTGGAAGCCATGTGTAGCCATTTCTGTAAGTGTCCTGCCTGTATTCATCCACAGTGCTGTGATACCCATCAAAATATGTGACCTATGTCCTAACCAAGGTGCAGCTGGAATGCATTAGGGCATTAAGAGTAGTCTAGGTAAAAACATGTGCTCGGAGAGCAGAAAGCAGCTGCTTGGAAGGACAGCAATGTGAGCACCTCAGTGAGGCCCTGGGCTGTGAGCAAACCCCGGCAGGGTCCTGGTCATGCTCCTCATCCTTTTCAGTCAGACGCTTCCCTCCAGGTATTTTTTTTCTTTACGTGCAAGCAGAATTCATCCCTGCATTGTAATAGCAGTAACAGAGCGCCAAACTTCAGTCTGTCTCCGTGCCAAAATCTGTAAAGTTCCCAAGCAGTTAAACTGGGGCAGTTTTACTGGGCAATTCTTTATTTTTCATTTTTTAAACCGCAACAGGGTTGTTTTATCGTCTGGGGAAATGGCAAGCACATGTGACGGCTCCCTTTCTTCCTTTCGCATTTGGTCCCTATCTTGCACCATGTGCCAGACTAGTTAGACTAGTGCCTAACTAACTCGGCTGCTGCCCGAGCGGGTGCAGCGGCGGACGGGAGCCGTGCGCGGCTGCGCCCATGCCCGCCATCACCTCGCGCTCCAGGTAACGGGGCGCCCTGCTCCTCGTGCCGCCCTTGGAGGGCTGCTCGGAT